>JAHRHJ020002908.1:0-275101 GCA_019776745.2 Taxus chinensis | reverse complement strand
TGCCATGCCTATATTCAAGACGGGCATACTGTCATTGAAGGGAATATGTCTTTCACCACACTTGAAAACGGTTACTTGATTAGACTTTCTGGGAAAACTATTGTAAATCCTTCCCAGTTTTTTGGTTAGACACTAAGAAGAGATAGGACCCCCATGGGCTAGTGCAGATTAAGTCCACTTGGCAGTGACTAAAGAGTGGAATCAAAGTGTGTGTGTTTGAATCGACCCTCGTCGTTTCGGATCAACTCTCTCACTCGTAATCAACGTAAGTTGACATTGGCCACATACCATGGCTCATCACCGCCTAGTGTATACCAATAAATTGAGATCCCATTCCGATACGACCTCGATTAGAGGGGTTGAAAACACATCTATTGTGCCCATAACGATGCTCCACAGTAAAACCACTCATGAAACACCGTGATTAAAAAATGAGTACTGTGCCCAACGTTGTTAAGGCTCGTTTGCAAAAAACCCATTAAGTCAAGAAATCTAAAAAAAACCTCCCTTCTTAAAACAAGTTCATTAATCCCACATTTCGTAGCTGGTAACCCACCCTAGTTAATTCAACCCTTTAGGTGTCACCTAAGGACTAAAACTCGGGTTCTATCAACATTCCAATGAAAGAACGTTTTATGTTTCTCCTTAAATCAATATGAAAGGATTTGCAAATTTATTTCTGATCATTACTTAATTCCCTTGAGTATGAAATTTTCTTAGTTGACAAGAATCTTAGGGGAAACCATAGTAAATTATATTGTAGGGCCAGAGCAACCGCATGCATCCCAAACAATAATTAGGGAAGGCATTTTAAGTTCATTTTCCTTTACTCCAAACGGGTTTATGCTTTAAACCCCGCCATAGCTCTTCTCGACTTACAGTCACTTTTCCTATAAAGTCATTCAAAAAAAAAAAAAACTATTAAAATGATTAAAATTAGTTAAAGCCCATAATTTTTTTTCCCTTAAAGTTAAACTTTTTTCAATCGTAGGATGGAAAATTATTTCTTTTTGCCCTAATTTCCCCAACCTCCATAAAAAAACCTATTTCGGAGGGGTTTTTTTTTTCCAATTTTTTGTTTGGTCAAAATAAGGTGGGGAACAACCCCCTCTTTATCCAAGCTTTCCATAAAACTAATTACATTTTATGCATTGTTTAAGTTTTTTTCAAAATTATTTTTGTTATTTTCATATTATTGACTTTTTCATTATTTTGCCAGGAAAAAAGAAAGAACGTTGTTTCTTTTAATTGCCAATTTAAAAAAAGTTAGGTTCAAAAAGTTATCGCAATTTCCTTAAAAATCCCATTGTTATCCCCAATCTTTTTTAATCTTCTTTTTGAAAGTAACCCCAAATTTTTTCCTTTTTTTCATTTGCCAACTTTATTTTTTTCTTTTCCCCAATTAGGATTAAGATAGATTGCATTTTTATAAAGTTATAATTTTCACTTTTAGATTTTCCTTTTGTTTTTTACCAAGATAGGTGGGGTTTTCTTATTTTTTATGTACTTAATAAAGATTAAGTACCCCTGGGGAATTTTTTTTTTCCTAAGTTCGGGGAAATTTTCCCTTTACTTATTTTTTTAGTCATGGACCTTTTTGTTTTATAATCGTTTTTTTCCTCAATTAAAAAAAAACAGGTTCATAACCAAGCGCATTGTTTTCGTAATGGTGGCCAAAATTTTAGGGATTATTTTCATTTCAAAAACTTTTAAATTCCCACAAACATTATTTAACTTGGTTTTAAAAATTAAAACAAAAAACTTGTTACCGTCTTTTTACCAAAAATGATTTATTCAGGTTAATTAAAAAAAGTTTATAAACGGGGCCATAAACTTAATTTTCATAAGATAAAGGGGCGCATTTTATATATTAACCTTTCATAAACAGGTCATTGAAAGGCGGCAAATGAATTTTTTTTTCTATTCTTAATTTCTTCTTTTTTTCCTTTCATACTTTTCAAAGGATCAACCATAAATTTTTTTCCTTGCTTTTTATAATAGAATTTATAAAAGTTGGGTAGGGCATTCATTATAATTTTTTCCCCTTAAGATTATAAATTCAATGTCAAAAAGTAAAAGGAGGGCAATGGCATTATTTCATCTGATCCCTTTTTACCAAAAAGCTTACTTTTTTCCAATTTTGGAAAAAAAAAACTTAAAAATTGAAAAAAAAAAATCATTTTCAACCCCACAACAAACTTTAATTCTAGTTCAAGAAAGGGAGGGAAATTGATTCAAAAGGGGCAAACCCCACTTTTCAAATTATTTTTTCCAGTTTTTTTAAATTTTGTTTAAAATTTTTCCAAAGTAAGACCAAAGAAAAGGTTTTAATTTTCCAAAATTCTTTTTTCAACCAAATTTTAACATAAAACTTGGCCTTTAGGCCTTTTTAAAATCACTTATTTTTCACGAGTATTCCAAAGTAAAAATTGGAAACATAAATTTTATTTTTCATAAGCTTTACATTTTTCTTTTCACAAATTCAATAGAATAAAATTTTTTGCCCAGCTTTCCATTAAAGGGTTTCTTTTTTTTCTCTTCTTTTTTCCACCGGAAAAAAATTTATTCTTTGCAAAAAAGAGGCGGTAGGGCATTCTTTACTGAGGCAATTGGGATAGGAGGGGCTAATAAATTTCCTTTGGAAACATATTTTTATTTGTTCTTACTTAAAATAAAAAAATTCGAAAAAAGGAACATTTTGCTTATTTAATAAGAAAATTTTCAAGTTCGAGGGCTTTAGGAAAGATTTTTCTTTTTCCTTTGTTTTTGAAACCCATTTTTCAACAAAAGTAATTTTTTTTTTTATACTCAAAGTTTTAAATTCCCCCACCCAAAAACCCTGTTAGTTTAGGGGCATTTCTTACTTTATCCCCAAATGAAAGTCTTAATTTTTTCTTATTCAAACTATTAAGACTATTCAAAAACAAAAAACAAAAAATTTTATTTATTTTCAATGCCCCCATTTAATCCAAACCCCAAAACACAAGATAAACCCCCAAAAAATTAAAAAAAACAAGTTATTATACCAAATTCTTGTTTTAAAAGCATTTATCACCACCAATTAAAAGCAAAAAAGCCAAAGTTATACATAAATAACAGGATGGGCAAAAGCAAAGAGTAGAAATGTTTTTCTTAAACCCGTTTGCAACCCCCCATGCCTTTACATTGGTTTAAAACACATTTTACTCGGGAAATCAGATCAAATTATATTCAAACAAAAAATAATTTCCATTCACAACAGTCCACAATCTAAAGGTTTGGACAAGATTTATATAGCTGAGCATAAGATTGATAAACAAACAAACAAGATCTCCAAGGTTCGAAAACCCATCTTAACTTATCAGCCAAGCAATTCCATACAAGAACAACTTGGCTCTTCAAAACCAATTTAGAGTGCATCTGCGAGGTCTTTGGAAATTACGGCAATAACATATAATCATCAAGGAGATAATATAAGTCCAAATACACGTATCCCATTACATGGAAACTGTTAAAAGAATCATACCTAACGAATACATTCATTTATACTGAAGCAATTAAAAAATTTAGGAATTGATTAAAAAAACCCAAGGCAGAGAAAGAAAAAAAAAAAACTCACAAATCAAAACAACCTTCAAACGACCAACGATATCCTTGATCATCGTCGTATGATCAAGACGATAAACAATTTAGATTGCTCAAAAAAATCAAGAAAGTTTATTAAAACAACATCCAACTAGTCTAGGTTAAGGGTTCCAATAAACCATACAGCCACCTAAACCATTTAAAAGATCATTAATAAAAAACACTGATCAAAACTTGGGGGGGAACATAACCCAAAAGATATAAAAAACAAATTCAAACACAACTGTTTGCACATTGGAAGGCTGCCCAAAAGGAACAGCCGAACAGTTCACAGGCGATTCACCATTAAACCCCCAGGTAGAAAAATTAAACTTCCACTGGTTCGGAAACAAGTCATTGACTAACAGGTTTCCAACTTACCAAATTAAGATCGGTTTCGCATTGTCTATCCAAACACTACCAATCCCCCCCCCCCAACCGTCTACCATGGCCAGTATAGAAGCAAAATAATAAAATGGTCAAAACCATGATGGAATATGGAAGGACCTACAAAAAAGTCATACGACCCGGGCGGCCAAACGGAAAACCCTCCACGTTTCAGTGAAAAACAACAAGCCGAAATGGCCTAAAATCGAAGAAACAAACACAATGACTTATTACACATGATAGAGGCATGCAAATTAATCCCAATGGGTATGAACAGTACCCAGAAAAGGGAAGCTTTAGGTTACGATCTAAATCCTGAACACAGAGTTATAGAAAAAACTCAACAAAATTTCCCAAATCGTCACAGAATAATATAAAAATCGAGGAGACCATACCCAACTGGGTTGAGCAACAACTCACCCACACGAGGGTGATCAAAAATCAAAAGCCCCATGAACTCACAGTTACATTGATCATGTGTTCGAGTATTCAAAAACAGACCCAAGATAGATAGTAATATCCTTAAACGATACCAGTCTAACTCGACTGAGTGCTCGAGTTCCTATTCGACTCACAACACAGGGTCGTTATTTTCTTTAAAAGATAAGCACATGAGTCCATAGCCATCGAAAAAATAAACAAAAAAAAATAGTATCGATAAAAAAACAAACACTGCCAAAAAAACCCATTTGCGAAAATATATGTACATGCAACTCGAAAAATAACACTTATTCTTTATCATAGTCATGACGAATTCGTTTCAAAAAACATCCAAAAAACCAGTCATTGTGCAAAGAAAATTGGACATTTCAAAACCATGATTAAAAAAAACCAAAGTATACAGTTGCAAAGATCAAAAACCAAGTTCCAACAGCTTAATGACCAAAACAACAGATTCACTTTCATTGAGCAATAATAAAAAAAACCCAGGAACCCTAAAAATGCTTCTATAATAAGGCAAAGTTTTTTTTACGAACTATTAGATAGATCAAGTTTTGCAAGGGGATTTTATAGGCCTAATCATGGCCTAGGGAGAGCTTCCGAAGGTCTTCTTCCAGCTCCCAGGATCCGTTTTAAAAACTCCACGATAAGCTCATAGTCAAAAGAGTAGCCAACTCTCAAAACTTTATCCCACCTTTCCCACTGGAAATCTTCCCAAAATAGTCTCTCACGAAAACAAAGAAAGAAGGCAAAGATTTTCAAACCAACATCGAAAAAGACCGTTCAAACACCCAAAATCTCCATTTGTAGAACGAGGAGAGACAAAATGACCAAATGGAAATCCAAAATTAATATTGCCTTCGTCGAATCCGACATGTTTTCCCCCAGGCAATTTGGAACGATTTTCCAAATCATCAATGCTTTCCAGGGATGGTCCGTTCATCCGCAACCCCACCGAACTCCTCCAACTTCTCTAGTTAGCTCTAAAAATGTTTAGCAACTAAAAACAACCTTGGTAGAGGTCGTTTTTTTTTAGCAAGCTGCCAAATTTGGAATGTGGCTTTAACGCTAAGGAGTGGCGGTGTCTGCCATTAATGCAAATTAAATCAAAGCTCCAATACATGCAAGGGTGACGGCAACCACTAACTTTTTATTTGACCATGCATCCCCTTCCCAATGCCAACTGGGGTCAACATTGAGCTAGGATCCGAGTCCCTTTTGATCATAGGTAGGGGGTTTAGCATTAAGTTACATAACATTCACAATTAGGCATATAGATCATGTAGGTTAGGTTCTTAGGAAAATCAAACTTTAATTTCATATGCCTTAGGTCTAGAGTTAGACCCAGTTAAGTTAACATAAGAATCGGGAAGTAGGGACGGGGTTTTGGGGAACAACAATTTTTTTTGAAAAATTTTCGGGGATGGCAGGGGGGGACGGCAAGGGGACGGGGCTAATCAAAAAAAAATATATAAAAAATATATATAATTATTTAAGCCCTTTACAAATTGATAACATTGAATTAATTCAATAAACTAAGACTTAAAAATTGCAAAGTTACGTCTTGAAGGATTGAAAACCCCTTAATGGATGTGATGAAGGAGTTGAATAAACATAGAGGAAGGGCTATGACAAACCATCATATATAGCACCACCTCCAAGTCAGGGGTACCCTCTGCAAGAACAATACTAAACAAGGAAAACTTCTACCAACTATGGAACAGAGTGCAGCACCCCAAGGGATGCTAATACAATAATCAACATGAGAAGAGTACAACTACGACCCACGATTACATATGGTGGATGGAAATATTAATGGAGGTTATAGAGGTCAGGTAACCAAGGGGCACAGGGTTACATAGCCAATATAGAAGGCTACCCACTAGTTACAAATGTGGGACAACCTGGCCACATAGCAAAAAATAGCTATCAGAAGAGCACTCCGATAGGAATGTGGATGTCTGCAAGGAACCGCTCCTCCTTACTAATCCATTCAATTGTCCAATGGTATGGACAACATGTCATAAAAATGGGAGGCATGAAAATGGAGGATACCGGCACCTGTGTTACGCTGCATACAAGAGCTAATCACTAAAGAAGAATGATGTGGATCCTCAGGAGAGCACATCCCACCGAACATGCCACGGCTCTCCTTGTACGTAAATTTCCTTATGAGCCATGAAAAAAAGAGAGGCACAATGAACAGCAAAATTTGAGAAGTGATAAGTGTTTGAAATCACAAGCATCAGCAAGTAAGTTGAATTCCTCTTAAGGAGCTGCCTAGAGATCCACCCAGTTTGTTGTAACATTTGACACTCAGAACTCAGAGGAAGAAACTAAGAAACCTGACAGTTTTTTTTAATTTTGAAATAACTTCTTGTACGTAAACCACAGTCCTAGCAATGTCCATAAGGAATCGCCACAAACTGACAAGAGACGCACATGTGCCAAAAGTGTTGTCCTATCTATGAGCTTTGACGATTAATTGATGAAGATTACCCAGATACTAGCGAGGCATAAAGAGTGAATCAGTTCTGACAGCAAGCTGAGAAGCAGCAAAAGTAAGAATTATACAAATTACTTTAGAACTTTGCAGCAATGGAAACCCTTCCTCACCTCCTCATCATGGTAGATGGGAAAGGTAAATCTGTCAACAAATCTCAGACAGACCAGTTGGTGGGCATTGAGTTCGGGTGTAGTCGGAGCTCCTGTGGTAAAGGAGTGTTCAAGAAAGTTCTCATCATCTCCGCTCAATGACCCTAAGGTTGAATATGCGGCCATGGTAGCAACTCCAAGGTGGGGTCCCTTGCTACGACCATACCATCACTAACGTTCTGGTCCAATGGCAGGGCTATGCAATACATTCACAGATCTCAACTTGGCCAGGGCTCTCAGAATCCCCATACTTTAGTATCACATTTCCACAACTCAAGCTTTGAGGACAAAGTTTCCCTAAGAGGGAAGTGCATTAGGACCCTGAGTCCTAACCATCTATCCATGATGTTTGGCATTGGAATAGTCAATAGCTTGTCACCTCTTAGCTTCTTCACCCCTATAGCTATGTGTGGGGCTGACCCTTCCCAGCTATTACCAGGTCTAGATGGTTTGCAATGAAGCGCAAGTGCACTGTAATGATTGTTGTAAGGTCAGACATCCTATCCAGCATTAGGGTTAGGGTTATGATGCCTATATATGGATGTTGTCCAGGGAGAGTTGGGAGAATTCCTTCCTCGTAAACAAGCTACTGCTCTAAATAAGGTTTACCCTCAATGAGGTCAGCGATGGTATGAATATGAACAAGTCTGGAAGCTATTTCTCAGAGTTCATTAAGCCATTACAGTTCTTTTGCCTAATCAATGTTATTTCCATTTTCCTTTAATACTTTGTTCAAGGCATGTTTCACTAACATTGGGTCCAATATAGTGTATGTCGAGACATTATGAGCCTGCGACACTGTAATGTAGTAAGTGATGTACCATATGTACACAGAATGCATAGAGAGTGAATGGAGGATAAAGAGCATAAGCATATGGCAGAGTGCCAACCTAGGCAGTTATAAGGAATAAAATAAAATGGTTGAGAGTAGGAAATCGGTGTGTCTGAATATTCTGTCCCTGAACATATCAACTGCCCTATAAATAGTAGAGGGGAGAATATTGTCATTGACATGGTTCACAATGTACCAGAGGATTTCATGGTTAGATGCATCATATTTGGGTTGTGTCTGATATCTGTCCACCCATCCATGATGATGCTGCAACCGTGGTATCATTACCCATGTGCCATTACCCATATTCACTCCATAAGTAACACTTTATTTCTCTGAATAGAAATAGCATTGTTATCCAAGATTGGTGGTTCTCTAGATTTCACCCTGAAATCTAGGACTACCCCTTGGGGGCAAAATAAATCGATCTTTTTAAAGCAACGGGTCGTTTTGTGTTATCTTATTGCCTGCAGTTGTTTACATTTCCTTGAAGGTATTCCCAGGAGAATCGAGTATGCACCAATTTCGAAATGGAATACCCAGTATGCTAATTTTCATTTTCCAATGGCATCTCTGTCAAGTTCCTGTCTGTGAGAATTTGTATCATTCATATCAACAAGTAAATTGGATGCTGCACATTGAACCTTGTTGAAGTTTTCATGTCTAGTATTCCCGCCTCTCAATAGAGTATTCCAATTCAGGGAAGAGTTCATAAGATGCACTTACTAACAGTTCGGCGGTATTAATTGTCATAGCAACTTCTGGCAACATTTTTCGCCAGTGCCACTTTATTTCTTTTGTTTTTGGCCACGAACTTCTTTGGAACCTTTTCTCACGCATATCTGTTTGTATAAAACCTCACCATTGATGCCATCTCTTCATTCTGTGATAGCTTGTTTACACATGCCTAGAAGTTTTGAAAGTCATCCATGTGCCTCAGACAATGTGAAGAAATTCAATCTATGGAGTGGTAACTTCTGACAAAAAAAATAATTTATGCAAATGTAAGCATTCTCCCATGCAAGTTAGTGCCCCCCTGGAATGATGGCTTTAAGCTAGGACCAATGCAGAGTTTTGGTAGCGGCAGGTAGGTTCAGAAGGTTTTTTCTTATCAAAAGGCCTGCCTAGCAAGTTGTTTTTTCAACATCACTAAAGGGCAAATCAACTTGTCCACAGCTGCCAATGGGAATTTTGGAGGTAGCAGTATTAGGTGGGAATCTGATTGTGCCTTCCTGGTAGGTTGTTTTTTCTCATTATAAACCTCATAAATCAACTTGATAAGTCACCAATGGGAAATTTAGAGCTGCAATCGCAGGGTAAGAATTCCCATCAATAGAAGTTTACAATACAATAAAACAATGCAAGTCGCAATTTTTGAGAAAGAATCTCTAAAAATTCATGCAAGCCGCGACTGAATACATTTAAAGGGAGGATTTAAGTTGCCAGTGGGATACATTTGGTAGTTAAAAAAAACAGGCAGGTGGGAATTTTATGGCTGCCTTTATGCAGGTTGTTTCTCATTCCATCACTAAAGACAAATCCACTTAAGTGAAAGATGGGATTTTTGAAGCAAATGCAATGACAGGGTAAAAATTCCCATTACTTTGCACTTCTGGATTTTTGACACACCCTCTAGCCAAAAAGTGTGACCCACCTTGGCATAATTAGTAATGCATGTAAATAATATCTTATTATTGCTTATTCCTAGCTAAGCTCTTGGCTTCTCATAAATTACTCTTGAAAGTCTTTTTTTTGCAACTTGATTGATCTAAAAAGAATGAGTATGAAGATGCATGCTAAAAATAAATTAAAAAATTTCATTTAGAAAACAAGTTAGAAGTCATGCAAACTTGTGCGCCCAGAATTGCATTAGAAAGAACATGGCTTAAGAATTAATAATTTAAAGAAATATGAGGAAGCAATTATTTAAAAATAGGCATAATCAGCCTTAGCCGCCACGTGAAAGCCGTTGGGGACGCCATAAGGAAGAGATAATTGGGACATCTTTTTGATGGAGCTTACTGCCTTGAAGGATTTCATGGCGTCCCCAACAACGCAGTGTTTTGCATTAAAAAATATTTTCCATGTGCTGGGAAGCGTTCCAATTTTGGTGCCTAGGGTTGGACGAAGCCTTTATTTTCTATTGGAAATGGGGACGGCAAGCATCAACATTCTGTCCTGGTCCCCAAGTGCCCAGGTGACATCCCGAACGTCCAGGATTTTAGCTTGCTTAACATGCAAGCAAAGTCGTCCCCCGCGTAGGACAGCAGGCTTTATATGCAGATTTTTGGTGATAAAAATCAATTGTTCATTCTCATGGATTCCGTCTTTGTCTAAATTAATTGCAGGTATTCATCACAGGTGCTCATATTAGTGAAAGGAAGTTCAAATCAATGTCAGATACATTTAATATATCTTTCGAATCAGAAGAAATTACTAGATCTGCACAAATTGATCCAATTACAAGGGATTCCGGAAGAATAAAAAGAAAAAGAGCTGTTTAGACAAAGATTGCTCCGACCTTGATAAAGCAGGATGAAAGAGAAGGATCAGCGGAACCATGCATTGCTTCTAGATTTGCTGATATCGGTGATACGGATCATAGGCCCTGAACCCCTCTCCAATTTGATTGACAGATCCAGGGCTGGAAAGACATCTCTCATGCGAGTAGTTAAAGAGTAGTGGAATCATTTGAGCTTCAACATTCCCAGTCATAGCTCAGTTGCCTTAATTTGTCATGGAATGTGCAAGGTCGTACCATCCACTATCCAGATCAATCCGGGATGCTGTGGGAAAGACAATAATCCGGCTGGACGCACAATTTATCAATTATTGTTTGAAGATTCGAACACGACCGGTGGTGACTACAATTAGCATGCTGGACGCCGACAACAGATGGGAGAAGCATAAAGTAGACTGTGTGGGCATAATGAACAACAGGTATATGAAGAAGCCCAGATCTCCATCGAAGTTCTCAAGGACTCTTCCACGATCCAATCTGGTGCAGGAAGTGGATGCTATTACCAAATTGCTATGCAGGATAAATGGAGAAGCTAACACTCACAACTTCCACTCATGGATGTATGCCTTCATCAGGGCCATTGAGATCAACTAAGCAGATTCAATAATCAATTGGGCAGAGATCATCAGTGATAACATCGGTGAGCAGCTCCGAAGTGTGAGGCGGACATACAACTTCAAGATGACTTCGTACCTGGTATATGTAGCAACCTTGCAGGGTATCTTTTCCAAGCTGGATAGACGGGGCGTACTTTCGAAGGATCCTATTTTTGAGTGCTACCTGCAACTGACTGTGCCTGAATGCAATAAAGATTACAAGGTGGTCAACGATGGATTCTTCTACGAATTCATTTGCAAGTTGAACAGTGATTTGAAGACCAACAGGGTGAGCAAGGAAGCTTGGGAACCTGTATCCCAGCATGGATGTATCTTCATCTAGTTTGCAGATTTTACATACCTTAGGGTAATCGGCTTTTCAAGAGAACCAGTCAAGTTGCCTAGATATCCAAGAGACAAATTGGTCATCATGGAGTTGTGCAGACCGCTCGTAGAGATGCATGACCTACAATCAAAGTGGCACAAGTCTACAGGCTTCTTTCCGATCAAAGTGGGCTATTACAGCTGCCTGAGCATTCACAAAGCCAAAGGAATTGAAGTTGAGATGTTCTCTGAGTGTGAGCATGAGTTCTTCCTAGCACGGCTGAACTTCGATCCATATGGGGTAGCAAGGAAGACAATCTCCCAGGAATACTCGCATGTGCTTTCGTTAGAAGACTTATGGATGAAGTGCAGAAGCGAGTACGAAGTCAGAAAGAAAGACTTCAACAGGTTATTGACACGACAAGTGTTTGATTATGGATTAGCACAGATACCTGCAGATCTCATAGACGATGGACTTGTGTTACTTGACTCATACCACTAGATGGGAGGGGATAGAGCTGCTCTTTAGGAAAACATTGGTGACTGCCACATGATCGAGGAAAGATCTGCCGCGGTTCTGGTCAACACCTCGAACTGGTTACTGACAAAGGGATAATGCCTTGATGAAGCTTTGATGAATCAGATCAAAGGCAACCTCAGCGCATGAGACTCCATCAAAAGGAAACACGAGGGGGAAAGCAGTAGAAGGCCTAAAAAACTTAAAGTGCACAAAAAGTCTCATACACAGGAAAAGGTCACTTCTACGGCTATGGTGCTAGTTCCGACTGCTCCAGCATCAACTCACCACACTTCACCGGCCTGTGAACCTCAGCAAGATACTGCCGTTCCTCCGTTGAATCCGGAAACATTTGTGTTCTCTCCTCAGCCACTCTGATCTTCACCTCTTCTTGAAGAAACGCTAAAGTTGCAGATGACAGAATTTGAAAGAGCATTGTCTTTGGACAATTCAGAAGACGACAGTCACAACACTGTAGCAATTTCAGATGGAGAGGAACCAAAGCACGAGATGGTGGTGCATTCAACGACTTCTCATTCTTCGAGAAGCAATTTCTCAAAGTGGTTGGCCTCACGGTCAGTCCCGAAAGCTAGAGAGGAGATCAACTTGGAGGAACATGACTTGCAGCTGCTCTTGAGTTTGGGCGGAAAAGAAAGAAGTCCTAAAGTTGCTAAGGTGACTTCAAGTTTGATTATTGAAGAATCAGGGCAAAAGTTCGCTGAGGTATCAGTTTCGATAGAAGGAAAGCGGAAGAGCAAGCTTACGACAACAAATATAATAGTGACCAAAGTGCCGATAGGTCAAACCACTACTGAAGGATTAAAGCAAGATAAACAGACACTGATAAATGCTTTATTCCTTAAGCTTGACAAAGAGAAGGAAGAAAAAGTTGAACTTCAAAAGCAGGTTTCTCAGTTGTGCGAGGTCATTGCTAAGGTTGCCAAACCTTTCTCTCAGTCAATTTCAGCACATGAGCAGGTGAGTGATCATCTGATGCATGAAGTGGAAAATGCAGGTAACCAAGTTAGAGCTACCGACGAATGGAAGAGCCTAATCATTCCCCAAGCTTCTGTACAGCTCAGGGAGGTGCCAGTTCGTCTAAAGGTTATGAAAGGATGCATTAGTTCAGCTGAAGCAACTGGTGACAAGCACGTTAGATATGAATACAGTGGCTGAAAGTAACCTGGGCACTTTAGTTGAGATAAATAAGCAGTCGAGGGAGTTTTTAATTACCGAGCGAATTGTGCCTGATGGATCGGTTGAAAAGGGGAAACAACTTGAGTTTGCAGTCTCTTTCCGTTTGGAGATCTTTAGAATCATGCTGAAAAGAATGCATGTGCTCGAGGATATGACATCGTCATTGCCAAGCAAGTAATTGCTTTCACTAATGAGGAATTGGTTGGGAACGTTTCTTCATACAAAGAGACCATTCCAGACAAGTTGCCTGATTCCCTGGAAGGCTTATTTTGATGATTCAAAGAGGATTGATGAAGCTGTTAAGCCTTTCACGATGAATTCAATCAGTAAGCTGGTAACGCTGCAATCAGACATTAAGAAGTTTGGGCCTAGTTTGAAGGAGGTGGAAGCAAGCATCAAATTTTGTCCGAAGGATTGTTGCAGTTCAAGACAGAGAAAGAAGCTGTGGCTAAAACAGATGGGAAATTGTTGAATTATATGTTCGACAAGTATATTCAATATCAAAACAAAAGAAAGTGTAGAAGTTACAGCTGGCAGATCTTCTTTCTTCTTTCTTTCCTCTCTTATTCTTATGTTCTCGGATGAAATTGTAAAACTTAAAGTTATTGGTTTAAAAACCATTACTTTAAGTTATTTGGAAAAGATTCTTTGAGTTAAGTGGCAGATGTGCACAAGCTTTGACTTAACTCTTGATGCATGTCACTTAGAGAGGAATTAAAGGAGAAATGATTGCCAGATGTTTCCTTTAACTTCCCACATTATGTCTAGTTCAGTTATAGTTTCCCATTTGTAATTTCCCCTCTATACACTATAAGTAGAGGAAGAACCTACGGGTTAAAGGATCAGAATTTGTAATCAACATTCTTGTGTTCCAGACTTTGAGCTGAAACCCTTGATATCTTTTTGAAAGCAGAGGAATATAAAAGAGGTAGATTTCCGGAGAACTTTGTGTCAACGGTGCATTTGTTTCTTACTTTGTTTAGATCTTTCATAAACTTTGTGTTATTTTAGATCTAGATCTGAAACTTTCCTTTGCTTTGAATTCTGTATTTAATGATCTATTTGTTTTAATCTATGTGCATGCAATCAACTCTGTAAACTATTGATTGGGTTGCACATCCCTTTCTTCTTTCCGTATTTTTATTATTTCCCTCTTCTGTAGTATATTTCTTTTACAGCTGCTTACTTGCTGTAGAACTGTATAGCTATGGTTCATGAGCTACGCAATTAAAGTAATACATACAAATAAATAATAGAATATATAATTGACAAAATCTTACACGGGAGCCTCACCGGTAAATGAGGGAGATTTATCTCATGACTGCCTAGGTTTTCAGCTGTGCAGAAAATCTAGCCAACACTTCTCAGTTATAGCTTGGGGGACGTGTAAAGTTGTGGTTAATGGTTTGGAGCATTCAGATCTCAATTAAGAAGAGTCAAAATTGATGATGGATTGCTCTAAGATGCATCACTCCTCCCAGGTTTGAAACTTGCATTAAACACTGTGGAAAAGTTTGATCTTTTAGTATATCTAATCATATTTGTTGTCCTAGTTGCCATTCAGATTTGTAAAGCTGGAATATAACCATTCCTTGTGGAGATGGATGGGCTGTTTGAGACCAAGAACGAGGTTCACCCAAGTAAGACAACCAAATGGGTCATATGCCAATGGGCCAAGTAGGGAATCCATCAGATATTTTAGGAACTTGGCTTGGAGGTCCTACAATTGTTGCTACTTTGCCATAGATTTAAGAACTTAGTTTTGTGATCATTTTTCTTGGGTTACTAAAAATCATTTTCATCGACATGCAACCTAAGGGTCAAATCCATAGCAATGTTTCCATAGATCTTGAATAGAGCCACATTAGGATTTCCCTAATCACCTTTCATACTTTTGTCAATGCCAAGCAATGTTTTGAAAGCCTTAAGAAGGCCTCTTTGTGCTCTTTGATGAAATTTGAATACTACTTCATCTGGGAAGATCCTTGCATGTTCAAGCTTAAGCCAACTAAGAAGTGAAAACAAAATAATTGAACACAATACTTTAGAGGAGTAAAGAATATTCTTTATGTTACTCATTCTTGTTGCTGCCATATTATGTGACATTGTGGGCCCATGAAGTAATTGGCTTTGATTCCAAGGCTATTACCTCTACCTATGTTGAAGTTTACAAAAAGGGGATTCCTTGAGGATGAAGAAATCCCCAAGGTTAATCCATGAATTTTTTGACCAGAGGATCTTTCTGTGGATGTTGATACAAACTGCAGAATGGCATCATGCTCATGGCAGTCAAAAATATGCATATGCAGGTTGTGCATCAATTACAGAGCTTTGCCTTACTTCTAGTATGAGCATGTCAATATTATTTGCCTTAGCTTACTTGAATGATTTAAAGAATTAACCATTCAAAGAATTGACTTGGTTAATGGTAACTTAGCTATTATGCTAAAGCCTAATGAGTAAGTCCTTCAACAATGTTTCTTTGAGCATTTATTGATTGGGGGATGTGCTCTCCAAGGAGCTGTAAAACATTTCTTGGAGTTTGGGAACAACAATAGCCATCTACTGAAAATAGATTTAAAGATCCATACTTGAAAATTAAATGTCCCTTCCTTAAAAATTGAAAATATAAACAGAAACAATTGAAAGAAGTTGAAATGCAATACAGACATTGAATGGCTCTTGTCACACTATTCCTATGTTTCGCTCCTTGGCCATAGTCTTGTAATTAAAATTAGCACACATACCAAATGGGATGCTTGTAAACACTTCAAAAGTTCCTAATACCAATAATCAATCTTCTAGACATTTGAAAACATGATCTGCAATGATTAGAGATTCTATTACCTCAATTACAAAGGAAGTTACTAATTGAATATTGAAAATCAGATTGTCAAAATGAAAATAGTTGCACCGATCAAAAAATCTAATAATCGAAGTTAGTCTACATCAATGAAATCAATCATGAATTGCTCCTCGTTCACTGGAATTATTGGACCATATGGCTAACAATTACAACCGATCTTGCTTGCATGATCCTAGTCCTCAAACCTACCTCGGCTTCACAAGCCCTAAACCTACCTTATGATACAGGAATGCTACAAGTACTCATTGAGTCTTGTGATGTTGCCATCAATAAGAAAGGATAGATTGCACTTCCATCAACAAACATCTCATACTAGAGATAAGCAACAGTTCCTCTTAATAGAGTGCTACTTCAAGCTATATGTACCAATTCCTCTTAACAACAAAGAGATACTAGTAATCTCATGCAAATTTGAATGGAGGTTTTCATAGAAATTGAATTACTCCCATTAGCTTGCCATCGTAGTTTATCGGGTTGTCTTACGCGCCATAGCAAGTCTATCTTTACAATGTCAACATGTAGCCCTAAACATTACAAACCTCGAATACGTGCAATCGTTTGATGACATAGGCTGTGTAGGGTTCATCAATTTTTTAACAAAGATCTTGTTGGGGTTGTTTGATTAGGTATAAATGCCATATGTATGGCTTATATGAAAACAATAGGAACCTAAATATGCTTACGGGTTCATCTCTGAGAGATTAAACTTGACTCCTACCTTGAACTATGTAGTACCATTGTGTCGTGCGTAAACTGCAGAGGGACCTCAATCCGAATTCAATGTTGTATCAATAGGATCTATTTGCAAAAATACCCTAGTTACGTCTAATAATGCACATCATACTAGACTAGTTCGAATACTCACTCGAATAAATACTCGGCAGACCCCAAAAAAAAACTCGGCAAAAACTCAGCAATATTCGGCCAATACTCGGGAATACTCGGCAACTTAAAAAATACTCAAATTTCTTTAAAAAACATAAATTTTAAGTAACACAGCTATAAAATGTATCAAATGAGCCCATAAAATGTTGGAGAAGTGTTTTCTATTAGATTTGAATACAAATACAATAAAAAATCGCATCATCATGCGAATACAACAGCCGGCTGATAAGTAATATGAATTTATGATGATTGACATTGAAAAATATCATCATAAATTTCATATCTATGCAAGTTACAATATACAATAAATTACATTTTCCTCTTCCCCAATCTAGAGAAATATTGGGGAGAGGGTCTAGTGCCTCTACTAGTCCCCACACTCGGCTGCGTCTCCTCGCTCCTCCTAGAAGGCTGCGAATCTGGCTCGATCCTGGAACTAGATGGTGGTGCTGGTGGCTCCTCTGCTGCATGTTGGAGATCACCTCCAAAGATGTCATCCAATCCAATATCTCCTCGGAGTCCTGCTAGTGCTTCTCCCTCCATAGCTTCCCTCTCAAAAGAAGCAATCTCGTCCTCTGTGAATGCAGGGATTTCCTCTTCTTGCCCAGTCCACTCGGCTTGTATGGATCTATCTCATCCAAATCAATGAGCTCCTCTGATGTGGCC
This sequence comes from Taxus chinensis, assembly GCA_019776745.2. Taxonomy (NCBI): domain Eukaryota; kingdom Viridiplantae; phylum Streptophyta; class Pinopsida; order Cupressales; family Taxaceae; genus Taxus; species Taxus chinensis. Next base: position 257,611 of record JAHRHJ020002908.1, on the reverse strand, counting down.
TCCACTTTTCTTGTGCGAAGCCGGAGATTGTATTGCACAAAAACCAAGTCGTTGAGCCGTTTTTGAGTCAACTTGTTGCGCTTCTTCGTGTGAATGGCCTCAAACAAACTCCAGTTGCGTTCACATCCAGAAGCGCTACAAGGTTGAGATAGAATTCTGAGGGCTAGCTTTTGAAGATTTGGGGTATTCCCTCCCCAATCCTCCCACCAAGAACCTACAAACAAGATAATCAAAAATTTATAATTAATTAATAAAATCAAATCTGTAACTAATAAGTAACTTGGTAAACATTCTAATTTTTATTACCTGGTGACTGTGTGGTTCTCCCTCGAATAGCTAGCACCGAAGAAAAGAGTCTCCCCCTAGCATGTTTGTAACTCTGCAGCTCTAAAATGACGAGGTCCCTCGTCTCAACATCCGGTATCATCCTCTCAATACATGTTGAAAGGCCCTCCATAACCTCTCCGTTCACATCTGTGAAGCTGTCGGAGTAGAAATACTTGGGGTTGAGGTAGTACCCCGCTGCATGAATAGGTTGGTGGAGTTGATTGTTCCACCTCCGATCAATAATCTCCCAAAAGGGACCATATCTGACGATATCCCCCCTGTAATAGTTTTGGATAGACTCTTTGGCCCTATCCATGGCCTCATATATAAACCCCATGGGGTTTTGCTCCCCATCAACCAAACGCAAAACTCTCACCAACGGCTCTGACACCTACACACAAATTAAAATGTAAGGTTGCAAACTTACAAATACAATTAGAAATAAATAAAAAAGTGAAAAGTAGAACAATATATTTATAATTTAACAAATTAAAATAAAGGACTTGAATGAAATATAAATCGAAGTTTGAAATTACCTTGATGATCTCTATAGCTCTCTTTGCAAAGATATCATCAAAAACTATCTTTGCAACCCTCTCTCCATCAGCTTTCTTTGAATATTGTGAGTCTAGCCATGTTTGACTCACAAACATTTGTTTCAAAGGTGTCAACAAACTAGAAATACTTTGCAACGTCAAGAAGTTAGTTGCAAACCTTGTGACACCGGCTCGAACAAGTTCTTTCCCCTTTGTGTGTTCTCTCATCAAGCTCAGAACCCAAGGGTGATTGTATATGTAGTTTTGTTATAGATCTTGCATCTTCTACAACCGGCCTCACCCAATCAATTTTGCCTATGTCCTCCAAAAGAAGGTCAAGGCAATGAGCTGCACAAGGAGTCCAAAAGAGTGATGGATGTCTCTCCTGCAGTAGTCTCCCAGCCGCCACATATGCTGTTGCATTGTCTGTGACAACTTGCACAACATTCTGTACACCAACCTCTAATACAACTGTCTCTAACATAACACTCAAATTCTCTGCATTTTTTATTATGTTAGAGGCATCAATAGACTTTAAAAACACCATCTCACCATTTGAAGCTGCTAAAAAATTAACAAGGGTGCGGTTCCTTCCATCCGTCCACCCATCTGAAAGAATGGTGCATCCAGTAATTTTTTCCATTGTTTCTTTGCTCTTCTAGCATGGTAGTGGCATCTGCAATTGCACCCTCAAGTAATTTCCCACTCAAATCTTTTGGAGAGGGTGCCTTGTACCCTTTCCCTGCAACTGTCAATGCCGTCACCAAGTACTCCCAGTATGGGCTCTTTGCCACATTGAATGGCAGGTTGTTGTAGTACCAAAAATTTGCACAAGCTTTATCCACTTCCTCGTGCATATCTTTGTTCCAGAAGTGTACCTTCCAATGAAGGTTGTGCTCCAGGTGTGTTCCTTGCCACAAAAAAACTCGGTATGCCTTTGCTCGAACTCGATGAAGATGCGCCTCTTCCGGCTCTTCCTCTTCGTATGCGTGGACCACGAGTAGAGCCCACAATTGTTGCCGCATCATCGTCTAAATCCTCTTGCCATTGCAGCCCCAGGTCTAATAGCTTGTGCTATGGCTGCCTTCAAGCCTTGCCTTCTCTAGTTTCTTCTCCTCTAACTCTGCCAGCTCTGCTCTAATCTCTCGCTTTGCCTCTTCCGACACGTTGGGGCAAACCGTAACATCTCGGCAAACAATACTTGAAAGGTGATATTTCAAACGATTGATGCCTCCATTCATTTTTTTGTTACAGAAATTGCAAAAAATTTCGCCCTCACTAGCTCCACGTACAACATACTTCCATGCTTTGGAACGGGCATTCGGAGGAACGGTCCCTGCTAGTGATTCAGATGCCGAGCCTGATGCCATTGTTAAGCTCTAATCTGCAACACAATGCACATTTAAAAAATTAGAAAACGTAAACTTAATTTAATTTTAAAAGTGCCTGAATAACAAATTTGCGTAAATAAAAAAAATACATTACAAGCATTCAATTTTACATTACATGTATTTAGAATTACAAAACGAATCGATTACAATACACATACATAAAATTTAACTAGTTTACAATGAATTTGCGTTAAAAAAAAATATATATACATACCTCTGGCTGCAAATGAGTATAAAAAAATTACAAGCATTCGATTTTACATTACATGTATTTAGAATTACAAAACGAATCGATTACAATACACATACATAAAATTTAACTAATTTACAATGAATTTGCGTTAAAAAAAAAATACATACCTCTGGCTGCAAATGAGTATAAAAAAATTACAAGCATTCGATTTTACATTACATGTATTTAGAATCACAATATGAATCTATAAAACCTAAATAATATACACAAAATTTGAAAAAACTTCAAAGAATTAAAAAAAAAACCTACCTCCAAATGCAAATCTCCAAATTCTCTCCTCGAATTCGCTCCAAAATCCACTCAACACAAGCAATGCAAGCTCAAATGGTTGTGTGAGTGACAATGAGGGAGTAGAGGGCTTTTTAAAGAGCCAAAACCGTGTAAAAAAAGCGGTTTTTGCAAGAAAACCGTGTTTTTCTGTGTTGTGAAAACTTCGTATTGGGCGAGTTTTACCCACGAACTCGCCGAGTATTTGGCGAGTTGTAAATGTTTTCCCGAGTTTCTCCAAAACTTGGACAGTTTTTTTTCCATTTCTTGGTGAAAGATTTGCCACTCTTGCTCGTCCTGCATTTTATGCAAAATTTTCTCCTTCATAGGTAGCTTTGGAATTTAATCAGAAATCATTTCATTTTTTCTCATTTGAAGTATTTGTATCTTACCAAGATTTGCATATCTGGGCATGTCTAAATGCTAAAACATTGAACATCTTAGCTTTGGAAACTCCAATTATCATGGATGTGAAACCTAAATGTCCTTTCTAGATGTTTTGTATCTGTTATTCTAATAGCTCCCTTCAATAGCAAAAAGTAATGAATTTTACCATTCAAAGGGAGCTCTTACCCTAAATGGGTTGTTTAAGGAGTTTTGACAACCGCTTGTGTCAAACATACCAAGATCCTTTGGACGCAATTTCTCCCCTAATTCTAGGTCAAAAGCCCAACAGTTACATAGGAAAAGTTACGAATCTAATTTTTTTTTGAACTTAAACCATGTTATCTGAATAACTTCAAGCTAGATTTAATTTAGTTCATGGTAAAAATGAAATCCTTCGTCTTAATCCAGCAATCTAATTACATATTACTTAATCATTCACAATTCTGGAACTTAAAATCCACTTAATTAGAATTTTGATTCTAGTTTATTAGGGACATATTCTTTAAGGTTTGATATTAATTTAAATAACCTCAAGGAAAAGCCTTGTCTGAATCTGTACCCTCCCATTAAGCAAATACAGATAAAATTGTAATGAACCTAATTTCCTCTTGAAGATGTTGTCTATCCCTTGAGGGGTCTTTCATGTGGAAAACATTAATTTATGCAAGATTGAAGGTGAGAATTAAAATTTTTATGCCATAACTAAGATTGCAAGTCAATGAAATTGAACCTACCTAAAACCCCTTAAGAGGCCCCATTCCAAGTTATGAACATGCAATTTAAAACACTATGTTGGCTAGATTTTCTGCATAGCTGAAAACCTAGGCAGTCATGACATAAATCTCCCTCATTTACCGGTGAGGCTCCCGTGTCAGATTTGTCAATTAAATATGCTAGTATCTCTATGGGGTTTTACTTTAACTTTCAGCTCATGAACCATAGCTGTATAGCTTTTGCAGCAAGTAAGCAGCTGTTTAAAGAAAGGAAATATTTATAGAAGAAGGAAATAATAAAACTATTGTAAGAAATGGGGAAGATGTGCATCCCAATCAATAGATAACAGAGTTGATTGCATGCACATAGAAGAAACCAATAGATATCAACACACAAAATTATAAGCAAAGGCAACTCTAGATCAGATTAGATCTAAAATAACACAAAGTTTATTAGAGATCTAAGATAAAAAGCAAGAAACACAATGCACCGTGACACAAAGTTCTTCGGAAATCTACTCCTTTATATTCATTTGCTTGAAGTGGCTCTCATGGGTTTCAGCACAAAGTCTGGAACACAAGAATGCTGCTTACAAATTCTGATCCTTTAACCCGAGGTTTCCTCTACTTATAGCCATGTAGAGGGGCAATTACAAATAGGAAGCTTTTTTTCTGAACTGAGCACATGTGGAAGTCGGAAAAATGAAACAACAGGCAATCTCCCTCCTTCCAATTCCTCTTTGCATGACATGCATGTACATTTGCAACTGAAAATAGAACCTTGGGAATTTTTCACGTCTGCCACCTATCTCCAAGCATAGTTGACTTCTTCAAGTAATGGTAATTTTAAACCAATCACTTAAGTTGTATAATTTAATTGATCGCTCAATTACTTTGTCGGATTTGGAAATAAGAAAAAGAAGAAGAAAGAGGAAAGCTGCACCTTGTCCTTTTTACATATGTTTACATGCAGCTTCTTCTTTTGCACTTTGATTCTCACCAAGCTGGATCTAGGATTAGCTAGATCTGGAAGTGGCAATCTCAGTGTCTTTTGTCTTCACACTTTTGGAAAAAGCTAGATGTTCTCGTTGAATGCATGAAATGTCTGTTGAAATTCATCATGTTGCCTTTTTAATGGCATATGAGGAGTTCAAAAGATTCTGGAAAAACTCTGAAAACTTCTGAAGGTTCTTCAATTGGAAGATCAGGAGATTCGACATGCACAAGAATCTGGAAGTAGGTCATAACTCATCATTGGGAGCTTATTTTTAATTGCATACGAGCAATTAAAAATTCTTCAAAGCACTCGGGTGAATGTGGAATTTAATGAAGGCTTCAACTGGAAGATTGGGAGCACATGCACAAGATATTGGAAAAAAATTTTCCACGCTTTGAAGCTTCTACACGGGCTGCATCTTGCAGAAACAAGAGGATGAATTTTTGCCGGAAGCTTTTGCAATTATGAGATCTGGATCTGAATCTGGAACGTTTGCATCTGATCTGATCTCTGGATTTGTGTATCATCTATGTCAGCAAATTTGGATATAATGCATGATTAATATGAGCTTTCTCGTTCCGCATCCACGCTTTGCCATGGCTGGAGCAATCTTTGTCTGACTGCAATTCTTGGTTCCTGAGAGCCATAGTTTGTATTCAGGCCATGAGATCTCCACTGTCTTCACAACCGGTGCAGATCTGGATAATTCTTCAGATTCAGAGTATATGGTTGTATTGGACATTGATTTAAGCTCCCTTTCTCTTAATAAAATAAAGACACCTGTAATGAATTCCTGCAATTAATTCAGACAAAGATGGCAACCGGAACATGAATAGTGGTCTATTTTAATCATAAAAATCAATAGAAGCCTGCTGCCCCAAAAAATTGATGCTTTAATTGCATGCAAAGCAATACATGAATATTTAGTGGGAACTTCACCTGAGCACCTGTAAACCATATGCAAACAATTATTCAGACAAAAATCAACCTCCTTCAAACCTTTTGGCTGCAAATTTGGAAGCATTCTCAGTAGTAATTAAACCTTTCTTCCCTGAGCAAAAATTCCTCTTTGCGAAGTGCCAAATGGGGCGCAGATTTTTGTCTGGCTGCAGTTCTCATACCAGTGAATTAATTAATTCAAAATATGGCAGCCCCTGCTTATATAATCCCTCATAATTTTATAATTAATTAATTGCCTGTAGAATAGAATCTATTCCTGGCAATTAATTAATTATGCTAATAAGCTTTGGACTCTTCAATGGAATCCTAGAGTTGTGTATGCTCATGGCTGCCATTAAATAAATTAAATTTATTTAATTTTAGACTTCATGCATCCAGTTAACTCAAGCCTCACAGTATGCTTTGACCTTGCCAAAGAAAATATGAATTAATTAAATCATTTAATACTTTAAAAAGTATTATTTCTCTCCCAGGGGCGCACTTTTTTGATGAAGGGGCTGCATTAAATAAATTAATATTTATTTAATTTTAAAATTTCTATTTCCAATTTCCTTTATCCCAACTTTTCTTTTGTTAATTTTTCCTACACGACCAAAATTGGAGAAGAATATTAATAAATTATTTATTTAATGCTCCTATCTATTCACCCAAAAGCGGGTCACTTTTTGGAATAAGGAATTTCTATTTTTAAATAGTCAAGGGTGTGCAATGAGATTATTTACCCTGCAGGCAGACCCCGACAAATCCCATGATTCACTTAAGTGTAATTTGACTTTCATAATGGGATTATTTACCCTCATCAAGGACAATAAAATCCCATCAGATGTTTAAGTGACTTTTCTTTTATTTACAATGGAAATTTTTACCCTGCAAGGCAGGTAAGAAATTCTCCCCTGCTTGCTGCCTCTAATTTTTCCATTGTGACTTAAGTGACGTTGCTTCCATGGGAAAAAGTACCCTGCTTTAGGTACATGACAATTCCCACCTGCCTGCTGCTATCAATCAAATCCGTTTCCCATTGGTGCAGCTTTAAATCCTTTTTCTTCCAAAAATGTGGCCTGCCTAGGTTGAAGCTTTTATGGTGCACGACTTCATCTTTTCTAAGTTGAACCAGACCTCCGATGGCGAATTCCTTCTGGCACAACTACGCGTAGGTGATCTCTAGAATACTTAGCTGCATAAGAATCCGGTATTAAACCGGCAAAGGAATTGATTCTAGAGAAATTTCACAGAAAACATGAAACGGAAAAACCCAAAAACACAAAACGTTGCCAGAAGTTACAAATAAAGCCCAGGACTCCATTCCTGGTTAAAACCCTACTAGTATATGGGAATAATTGACATATCACGATCACAACAGGGTTAAACTAGACCACAAATTGCCTCAAACGGGGCTTAAAATAATTAAATACAAATTTCCCGCAGGCAAAGTCCCAGACGACAGAATATAAAAATTTTGGGCGTAAGCTGGGTATTTGACAAAATTGGCTAATATGGCTCTACATGGATGTATCTTGACACAATACAGAAACTTTCTGGCAATTAATTACACAAAACGACTCATTATTTTAAAAGTACCAAAATTTTTAACAAAGGGTAGTCTCAGATTTCCGGGTGAAATCTGGGGACATCCATTTCATTTAAAACATTATATTCCTAGCAATATCCACCTGACTTTTGTAGGGTTGAACCACAACCCTTAGATGGATTCAATGTTATCCCTTAGATCCTAGGGATTTCAAATAACCATAATCATATTTAAGGAGTGTTATTATTCTTTTCCTTTGGTTTATTTTATCATTTTTGTTTTTCAGGTTTTGGTAGGAGAAGGAGGAGGAGCCATGAGAGAAAGAAGTGCAACCATGGAACAAAATTTTCTTGTGTTTTAGTTGAAAGAATTTTACTATTGTAGAATTTCTCATTTGATTAATGTAGAAATCCTACGATGGACTGTTTTGTTATTTAATGGATACATTTTCTTGTTCTTTTGTTTTTATTTCAACAATTGGGGGAAAACCCCATTTCATTAAATCTACAAATTTTACATATGTGGGGTCCCAATAAGAGATTGGAGAGGTTTAAACACTTAAATTCAATTCATTTCTAAATGTTGGAAATTTCCTTTTAATGGTCTTATGATTAGATTTAATTTAATTTTAAATGTGGAGTTATTTTTATTGACAAATTTCATTTTTCCCTACAATGTTGCCCTCGGGAGTCTTGTATGACTGCCGCCCATACTTAAGGGGTGGTTCATCGACAACCACTCTATGTTGGGTAGTGATTCTTAAGTTTCCGCTCTGCACATGGCGGTGATTCTGTTCTCTAAAAGTAGAACCTTCAAACAATGCATTTTTATAATAATTTTCAACTTAAGATTGGGTTTTTAAAGCAAGTAATAGTTTGAACTAAGGTGATTATTCAATTCATTAGTTGCTAGATTGATGAAATTTATAGTTTCATACACAAAATATATAACATCGGCTCATTCTCACCATTAATTTCCTCAATATAACAAGAAGATATAACCATGAAAACTTCAATATCTTCCCAATATGCTTTCTTTTCAATATGAAATAACAAACTATTTCCTTTCTTGTAAGATAATAAGTAAATGAAAACCCATTTTAAGCTACAAGTAGTATTTTCAAGAATACTACCAATCCTCTTGAAATGATAGACATCACATTTTTCAAGGAGTCAATATTTAATTTGTATGCAAGCTTAGGATGGAAAAAATTTATTTCCATTTCCAATTCATTTCAAAGTTTCTTACTTCATCTAGACAATGCAAGCCCTTTCATCAAGAACTTGGTTCATCATTTAAAATACAATAGTCTCTCTTTTCAACAAATACAAGGGAATAAATTTCAAATACTATTCTGAATTTCATTTACAACAAGGGTTACAGTCTTCATAGAAATCAACCATTTGATAAACAAAATAACCAAGAGCTTTAATTTTAAAATGCAAGTTTACAAGCCTTCTACTTAAATTGTAAACAACATGACCAAAAATTTACAAAGAGGGATCTTGCTTCATTTTATCCAAAATGCTAACTAGATAAATAAATTTGACTTGAGCTCCACCATCTTCCCAAATTTCAAGCACAACCAAAATATGGGAGTAGGCAACACTCTCCACCAAAATCAATAATCCAATGAGGAAGAGAATCCTTCTTCCTCATTGGCCCCTGAGCCTCAATAATGAAAAAATGATGGAGTATAAAACAACCATTGGAAACTTTAACAAGGCTTCCACAATCACATTCAAACAAGACATTCAACACAATAAGGAACAATAGAACCAAAATAACATCAAAACACACAAATTTCCCAAGTTTACACAAAGGCTCTAAACTAAAGCCAAGAAAGAGAAAGGAACATGGGGAATCTACTTATGCCTCCCAAGGGTTTGGGTTCCCACCTTAAAACCTCCAAGAGCTCAATCAAAACCAAACACAAACTCTTATTCCTCCCTCTAAGAAAATACAATCTTATTCCTCCCTCTTAAGAAAAACAACTCTTATCACTCACTCTTATTCCTCCCATAATAAGACAACAAGATAAACACAAATTCTACTTATCACAAGGTGGGACACCCCATCCCAAATCCCTCCTAAAATTCCCAATAAAAAATCTTATGCCTCCCTCCAAAATATCCCCATTTCATTTTCTCCTACACAACCTAAGGCCATTCTACTTCCCAAAATCACACATGCAACAAACATTCATTCACAAACATATGCACAAAAAAATAGTAAAAGAAAACATGGGTGAAGACCCTACCTTGCCATTGCAAGAGTTTCCAATCCACAAGCAAGTTTCAAGCCTTTTTCCAAGTCCAAGCAAACACAATCCAACTCCAAGCTGCAAACAACACTTTCAAAGAAAACTCCTCTAAAATCAAAAGTCTCCAAAATAAAACAAGTAACCCCCAAATCCTCAAACAAGTTAGAATAAATAGAAAAAGAGATGAGAGAGAGGTGATGTGGCTCCATGTAGGATGCCACATCATTTCTCCTCCATTCCACATCACAAGGTCAAACCCAAACCCCAAAGCACAATAAATTGGTGGTTGAGGGAATGACAACCCTCTTACACACTCAAACCCAAAATCACACCCCTAAAAGGACACAATTAAAGAATCTTGTAAGAAAAGTGCAATTAATTGCTCTTTTTCTCCATTAAAACACACAAAAAGGCCTAAAATAAGCCCCTCACATCATAGGCATAGTGGGTGGGTGACTTTAAGAGGTGTGGGACAAGCTTAACTTGTCCCACAAGCCTCCAAAATGGGCTTGAAAGTCAAAATCCGAAATTTACATGCAAGGTTGAGTGCACAACACTCAAAAGTAATTAAATTATTTCAAATCCAACACAAACCAAGAACTACCTACTCACATTAATTACCCCCTTTTTTCACATCCTAATTTACACTAATTAATCAAGTCTAATTAACTTAAATGGAGTACTTAACAACAATAATAAAAGTGACTCACAATACTAACAAAAATACAATTACTCACAAATAAATAAAACCAAAAAGGGAAAACCACAATTTACCCAAGGTCACATTTGAGGCCACCCCCCAATGGGGACTTCCAAACAACTAACAACAATAACATCATACATTTACACTAGTTGCCAAGGTGACCTGTTGCCAATACCCCAAATTCCTTCATTGTTGGTCTCCTATCCCCTTTTGTTTGTTGTGTTGCAAATGCCTACAAAAATCAAAACAATACTTTTCTGGCCTCATGGCCATATTAATGACATCGAGATAATAAAATGCACACATATACATATCAATTCACATCATCAATATCATAACTAAACCATCGCTAAAATTAAGTAATTCACCAATTGTTCACAATTCTAAATATTTCAATTTTATCAATTTATCAATTAGCAATAAGATCAAAAACCAACTAAATCATCTAGCAACATCTATATATCAAATCCAATGTGTCAGTACAGTAGTAGCTCAAGATCATCAAATAATGATATGTCAATCCATGCATATAATCCATCAAATGTAAATCACATCATGTCATAAATCTAAAACATCCATATTGTCTATCAAATAAGCTAATCAAATATAACAATGTCCATCTATCAATGTTTAAAGATCAATATGATAATAATGTCTATGGCTCCAATCCAAAATAAGCAAAATCATAGTAATATAAATTTCGAAGAGGAGTGGGCAATGCATACACACCTAGACACCATGCTACTTCACCACACTACCATTCAACTTTCACTCTTCTTGACGAATGACACCTCATGCTGACTCACCTATGCCACCTGAACACCATTTGCCATCAGTATCACTTGACATCAATGACAACAACAATGACACATAGTCCAACATTATTTTGGTCCTTTAAGTTCTCATAGTTCATAGTCGCAACATGTGAAACCGACTCTTGAATAGAGGTCTGAATTAGAGGGGTGCTTTGGTAAGTTAACTAATTGCGAAGGAGTGGACCTTGATTAGAAGGATATCTCATACTCCTGTTGTTATGCAGTTTCTCATTGGGCAACTTCTTCAAGTGTGTTAGGCCTTTTTTGATCTGCTAAGCATATTGTAGCACTAGCTGCTTTGTAAGTTTTATTCATTTCTTAATTTTCTGCTGTAACATCAGCAACTACTCCATGAGGGACAAAGAGTGTGGCAACTCTTCCTGATATTTTCTTTTTGGAGCTGAAAGTTCCTCCCGAACAGAGTTTCCAAAACATTATTATCCTTGCATGTTATTCCACATAAATTCAACAGGTCTGGTGCTTAACAGGGCAGTTGAGGGCACAAATTTCCCTCCACTTTAGACAGATTTATCAGTGATTTAAGACCTGGCCCAGAAGTGACTTCCCTTGATTGGAGTTTGTCTAAAGCAAAACTAAAATGCAGAAAATAAAACAAACTGGATCCAATCCAGGTTATAAAATATGCACATTGAGCTATGTGAGAAAAAAAACTATGTTAACTATGACATCTAGCTCTTTACTTTTTAGATCAGAGCTATATACAATATTTATGACTTGTACGGGACAGGTAATTGCTGACAAGTAAGGCCGATATCATGCTTCAGGGATTTAAAAAAGTAATTGAAGTGATGTAACTGTTAAAAAGCGCATTGCCTTATCCATTGTGCCTGGCTTATACTCGTGGAAAACGTTAGATATGAAAAGAGGACTTAAATGGGTGAGATGAATGCAGTGGACTCTTCAAGTCTTTTTATCAAGGATCATAGTTACCAGATCCGGCTGGATCTGCACAAAATCTGGACGGATCCGAGTTTTTCAGGCAGCCCGAATAAATTCAGTCTAGGTAGGCCCTGTTTTTTCCCAAAAAATATTTGTTAATTTTTTTTTTGCAATAAAAAGACATCCAACACCCTTTAATATTATTTAATAATAAATATATTAACATTTTATATATTACATTATTAATAAAAAAATCTGTATTTGTCAATTTTCCATATTTATAAATTATACTCACAAATAATATGTATATATTCTGAATTAATTTTTTCTTAACTTTTTCAAGAGTTCCAGATTTTCGGATTTTTTTTTTCCCCTCACGAACGGATCTGGATTTCCGGACCTGGTAACCATGTCAAGGATTTAATCATCTGGGATGCTCTGCTCAAACTGCGATCTAGGTGAATAATGTCCATGCTAGATGCCAACTCTCGGATTGAAAATGATGCTGCAGATATCTGGATTGGACTGCTGCACCCCAGCAATGAAGACCTGAAAAGGGGCTGGAAATGGGACTTAGAGAATTGTGAAATGTAAAAAGGAGCGGGGAAAAACACTGTAAAACATAAATATGAGTGTACCGCCCAAATGGAAATTTGGAAATGAGTCCTGTACTCTCATCACTGCCTTTCATGCATTCCTCTCCTTTTCTGTAACTGCTTTTTCTTCAATGCTCTCTGCCTATGCTCCCGAATAACCCTTTCCCATAAAGGCTTGAAGAGGAGCATGTCATTCTACCTTCAAAGCAGCCTCTTCTAAAAGATATGAGCTTGTATGGTGAGTTAATTTTTTTTTTCTGTAGCATTGAAAGAATATGCAACACTATGATACTGGCTTGCACATTGACGAAATACATGCCTTCTCAAACTTATAATTTTCTTGACAATTGTCCTCTTAATACCAACCATTTCTTTGAAAAGATAATATCACACCTTGCTAGAAAACAGAGTTGACTAATTACATTTTAGTTTGCTTGTCAAATTTATTGTGGTTTGAGAGAGACAGACCTCATGATGTTCATTTAATGCAACATATAGGTCATCACCATTGTGCCTCTTGTCACTTTTTTGAAACCACTTTAACTAATGGGATTATTTGCTTGATTTAATTCTCCCTTTGATACGTGAAACTAATACCATTGAAACCATACACTATCGAGAGCTTCATCCATTAATTCATATATTAATTAAGTCACATTTGCTTAAATGGAAGTAGACACCATATATGTATTTACCTTTGTCATTTAATGTCAACAATGAAATGTTGGTCACTTTGAGACATCAACAAATATAAGCCTGCTGATATGCAAATATTAATCTTTGGAGTTGATGGGGGTGTAAGCTAATAGGGGGACAGCTTTTAGTATTAATCCAACGTATCTAAGATAGGAACAATTTTTAGCATTAATGCAACCTATCAAAGATAATTTAGCTTTGTTGAGAGCCCTGTATTTTGGTAGATGAGAGACATTATAGCACAGGTTATTTTGCTGAATGAGCCGGTAACAAATGTACAACTAATTGGCACGGCGTTTAGAATTTTGAAAACTTAGACAAGGAAAATGAGGCTTATTAAACTCAAAATGTACTCTGATCAATCAGCAAACTGCCATTTATCGCAATGATGGCATCAGTGGGTTGACCTCTTCATTTGGATGTGTTGGTTGAGGTGGTTCGTAACCTAATATGATCCATCCACAGGAGATGTATACATATCCTAAAATATCTCATCTTTCACCCTTCATTTGATGGGCATTCTTAAGCCGTTATCATTCTGACCTCCTTTCTGCTGGAATGACTTACATCACTGGCCATTTACTGTACATAAGACATATACAGGAGCCATCCCATCTGCTGCATTAGAATGTATTCATAATAGATTCTGGGCATTTATGAGCTACCGACATATTTAGGGCTTTCACCTGACCTCTGATCTTCTTTCTGAAATACAGATGGCAACCAGCAAATTTAGGGATTTGGCTTGCTTTAATAAGGATGGCTCGTTGATTTACTGCCCAGATAGGGATTTTGGCCTGCAATTTTAGTATTTTAGATGTAAATTTTGATCTGTCTGGCAGCAGCCTCTACTTGGGCAGATATTTTATTTGTTCAGGTAACAATCTGCAACATAGGTGTCAATTAAAATTATGCATAGCTGTGATTTGCATCCATGGTCTAGATTTGGGGGTGGGGACAGGGAGGAGGGGGGGGGGGGGAATTGGTCTAAACGCTGTTAGCTGTAAGTTCTTTCAGTCCAGTAGAGGAGACTGATAATGGATTCTTTGCCAAAAAGCCTGATACATGAGTAATATCATATGCTTTCTGGTTCATTACCTACATCCTGTTTATAACTGTATCTATGATGATAGTATATGTGACTATTTATGGCATCCATCCATCATCATACATACAATTTTGATTATTGTATACATATTTTTGAATTTTTCACCCCACAAACCATAATTTATTGTAGCCTAATGATGTATTGAGTTGGAATTTGTTACGGAAACAGTATGATCATGGTGGAAATCTGCTCTTACATGAACACCAAAATGGTTGAAATGGCATGTCTATGTATTATCTCTGTATGATTGGCTAGGCACTAATCTAGTTTTCCTTTTGAAATATAGTCACAACTGCATGTCTAAGTGATAAAATTTCCAGCTTGGTTGATGGAGGAATCGTCTGTAACCTTAATTTTTCTTATCCTTGTGGCAAGGAGCCGAAGGTTTGATGCTTTGAGCTAATAGCTCTATGGTGATGGGTGGAGCCACATGAGTGCTGTTTAGTTTTATGGACAGAATATCGATTGATCATGTCATGCTAACTGCTAAACATTGAAGGAAGGTTGGTAGGAAACGTGATTCTCTTGAAATGTTTGTAGACTGTCCTCTGCTTCAGCAAAGCCAACTTGATCATTATATACCTGTACCTGATTTGATAGGATTACCACATACTAACCTTGTAACTATTTCTCCTGTTAACGTGCAGAGCCCATCCTCTGCTTCTGCAATGCTAACTTGATCTTTACACACTCTTACCTGATTGAGTAGGTGTACTGTACACTACCATTGTAATGACGTCTCTTCTTATAGTTGTGTTCTAACTTCTAAGGTGCGGAGGACAGATTCTTAATATAGAGCCGTGCATGTCATCCATTCAATAATAGGCAAAGCAGTTTGCTATCTATCTTCAATCATTGTTCCAATCATTAGTGTGCTACAATCCAAAGATATTTTCTTTATTGTGTGCTTCACAACTGTAGAAGGCATCCACCAGAAGAGTTAATGCATTTCACACAGTAATGATGATTAAGAATATGGGTTTTCTCATAGCAACTTAATTGTTATGCATCTGCAGTATGTTGAGTGTAGTATGGAGTTGTATCAAAGAGACTGAGTTTTATCTCTGATTCAATAAGCACCATTTCTGTCTTACTTAATTGGCAGGATAATTATACAGTTGGACTTTCTCATAGATCTGATTTGCAGGGTGGCTTTCCGTATTTAGCTCCTGAAAAACAACCTATAGCCTTTCAAGTTTCCTCTAGAGAAGGTGAAGAAATAGGCAGTGGAAGAGATGCCGATGGAAAAGGATGTTTGACGAAGGGCAAGAAAATTTCTACCACGGTTCAGTGTGTTCTACCAGGGAAAGAATCTCCAAGGGATAGCATTCGTTTCTGTGGCAGTAAAACAATTTTTGACGCTGATGAGTTTCACCAATTCAAGTCTAGGAAGCAATCTGCTGAAGGACCAACCTTTCAGAGGCTCCATTGCATATCTAATGATAGAGAAGCTGAATTAGATTGCAATAGCCATGTTAGGCTGAAAATATATGCTGCAGATAGACAGACATATAGTTCTGGAAAGAGAGCACATAGTCATGAAGGGCCTGGACCAACTGATGCAGGTATTGCCAATAACCTAGCTGCAACCAGTGAAGCAAATACAGGTAAGGCTTGCAGGCCACAGATGTGGCTGCAACGATGGATACAATCATCTGAGAGGACAGATATGGTAAGTGAACAAGTATTGGGAGAGAACTGGAACTCCAATCTTGTAAATAACCATGGATTACTTACTAGAAATTGTACTCATGAATGGTCAGGGGAAAATAGAAAAACAGACTTTGTCAAGTGGACAACAAGTAGAAAAGAGAATAGTAATTATTTAGCAGGCTCTAGGTCACAAGCATTTGGAGAGGGACATTTCAAATCTGACATGAAGGGTAGCCAGTTCACGAAGAATTTTTTGACTTCCAGTGCTTCTGCAATGGCAATTCTGGGAACGAGAACTAAAGAGATGTATGCAGCACAACCACATAGAAATGATATATATCCAGTTTGGGCTTCTACTCGGCGTGCAGATGCAGATGCAAAGGTAACAGGACTAGAGAAGGAAATCAAAACCACTGATGTGTTAGAACTGAACCCCAAGAAGATGGCACTTGAGAAGGAAATAGTTGAACATGAAGACATACGTGTTTGACCATTTGCATATGGATCTCTTCAGTGCTAAGTTCTGCCACCAATTTATTTTTTTTCCTTCCTCACAAAATGCATGCCTCCTTTTCTGTTTTCTCTTCTCCTTTGTATATATGGTCATGGTACACATATGATATAAGATATGTCATGAAATGATGTTAACTGTTGACCATTGTACTATTCAAGAGCATGATAATGGATTGAAATTGTGTGCTGTGATGTCATTTTATTAGATCGAAAATTATCTGCTCATGACATAGAAATCAACAAATTTGGCATCCTTATGAAACTTTTCTTACTGCCTTACTAAATGTGTTCTACCAGCCGGCTTTGTATTGCATGTATAATCCATCTCTTCTTGTGTTTAGGAAACAGCCATTCATTCACTAAACTATAATATTAAGTCATTTGATTGCTTTATATGAATTCAAATTCTAGTTCTTTTTATATGTTTTCAGCATGCTTATTTTGTCCCTTGAATAAATCAAATCCAAAACACCTGATACATGTTTGATAATGTCAAACAGACATGCATGCGCTTTTCAGTTCTGCTGTAGTCATGTTCAAACGTTACAATTATGCCCATTGATAGACATATGTGATAACTATGCCGTGCATCTCAAACTTAGTTTACTTGGCATGGATTTTAGAATTACATTGTACTACATTTATGCAATGATAAGATGATGGTAGAGACCACTGAATGGTTTGCTTTTCTCATATAGTAATACCCTACAAAAGGAAGCATAGCCTAAATGTTCAAGTTTATACTAATTTCATTTACTGGCTCATCGTGTTTAATACATTTACAGAACAAGATTCTCAGAACAAATAATGGATGGATTAAGGATTAAGTATGAATGGAATAAATGCAAAGATTTAAGCTGGCCATCTGACATGGGAGTGCTGCTTGGGGCTATTATGTCAGCTGAACTTCAGGTGGTGATCGGGCCCCTTTTATCCATTGTTAAAGATATTAGGGTATGCAATGTCATTTTTAAGAGAGGTTATTCTGCAGCAACTAAACCAATGATTTGTCATTTAGAAAAAAAAATACCACCCGTGATTTGTAAAGAGCATCTTGGATAAAACTTACGATATCATTGGAAGGATGCAAATAGCCACCATTTGATTAAGGTTTCTGACATTTAGATTATTGAGGGAGTTTGGAATTACTTTAGGTGTCCCCTACATTTAAGGTATGACTAAATTGGAATATGATGAGAATATATATATGAAACTTTTTGATGAAAGCTGTAAGGATGATTCTACGTTGATGTTTGCTTTGATAAATTATTTGCATATTGTTAGATAATGTACTATTTTCTTTATAAACAAGTCTATATGATGGTTAAAAACTTTAATGGACATGATTTACTATCAAAACGTGTTGTGCTTTGGACATCTTGTTTCCATTACTGCCATGTATATTTCTGATGTCACATGATGTCAAAAACCAATTGGTTGGCCTGAATAACAATTCATGCATATGTAAAGGGCAAAGTTCAGTGCATCAATCGTTCTTCATCTACCATGAAAATAATTCAAAATCAAAATCTGAATTACCATTTAATATAAAGCCATTTAGATATATCTTGTTCGGAAATTTATTGATTTTAAATGATCTGAAAGATAGCATGCATAATTGCAATGAGTTTGCTATAATGTATTGATATTCAAATATCCAAAGATGCTGACATATGTTTAAATTCCATGGGGTTCTTAATGTGAATTTAAATTGACAGATATATAAGTGTGCTTGTTTTAAATGCCTAAATATATTTTGATAATTTGGATCCCCCACCATCGATTTGAGCATTGTCTTTAAGATGAAAGGGCTTTCAAGGAAAAACTTACTACGATCTTGTAAGATTAGTTTGATATACGGGTTTCCTTTCTGGAATTTGTTGCACTTCAAATGATATAACCTTCTTTTTCTTACCATATTTGTACATGTAATTTTCAGCCATATTAAGAAAATAATGTCTACGGGACATTGAATTTTTGCAGTTTGTTTTAACAAGAAAATAATGTCTACAGTGAGTGCTCACAGGCTCCCAGTAATAAAAAACTAAATAATGTTTTCTGTGAACTTACACGTAAATGCGAGTTTTTGTAGCATGTAACTGGATCAAGTCATTTTAGAAGGTACACGAGGAGTGAGAAAATGAGAGGAATAATCAAGGACTGATTAAACTTATTCCCAAAAGGCTCAAAAAGAGAGATTGATGGAGATGGAGGTTGGTAACCTATTATACATGTTAGTGTTCCCTACCAAAGTCTAGTAAGCCATTTTAAAAAGGATTAAACATTTTGTTCTAGAGAGCAATGCTTATATATTTGGAAAAACTGCCTACCCCACATCTCTGTGACTGTAGGACATGCTTATAAATATTCATTAGAGGCGGCTTGAGTGGAGGAGAAAATTAAGTTCTTTCTTTCTTTTGGGGGTAGTAAATTAGTTAATGTGTGCCATGTAGATGACACAACTTCGACACCTATAAGAAAGTTCAAGAGTTGCAGGCACACCATGACTTTGCTGAAGCATCTAGAACAGTAGCGAGGAAAAGTGACATTTCTTATAGATCAATATGATCTGCATTGTTTGGTGAACGAAAAGTTGAGACTTATAAAGTTAGTTCAAATCATATGATACTAGGGTATCCCCTTTCATATTCGTCTCAATATTGTTGATCAACAGTAGTGGGTTGTAGTGTATGTCTAAAAAGACGAGGCACAATTACACAAAATAAACAACGAGGGCATTTATAAACCCAAAATACAGACTGCACTCACACCTACAAACCTCGGATGAGAGAAGCCACTCTTTCTCCAAGAGATGTGTTCAACATACAAGTTATATTAATATGAAAATTGGATTGAACTGATTACAAAAACCGGGAATAAATCCAATATATATAGAGAACTCCAAGTCCTGGTTTGGTGTTTTGGTATGGACTTACATTTACAAGTTAAATAATTCGGATTCAAATATGTGGTTTCAGAAAAAGAGTGGTATCATCTACTACCACTAACTACAACATTTTAAGAGTAGCTTGGGGAGTTAGCTATTAGCTAGAAACTTAACATATCTACATGTGTTGAACTTGGGTAGCTTAAGAAACAAGTTACTAATTAATACCCAACAGTAACTTGAGGATGAAATCGATTAATATAACAAATGTAGATTACATCATATAATATGTTGTGTCTAGATACACAACATACCCTTCCCCTTGAGTTTAATGAGTAACTTGTTTTTTAAGCTACCTAAGTTCAACACATGTAGATATGTTAAGTTTCTAGCTAATAGCTAATTCCCCAAGCTACTCTTAAAATGTTGTAGTTAGTGGTAGTAGATGGATACCACTCTTTTTTACCCTTTGCCTTGCGTTTAATTAGTAACTTGTTTGTTAAGCTACCTAAGTTCAACACATGTAGATATGTTGAGTTTCTAGATAATAGCTAATTCCCCAAGCTACTCTTAAAATGTTGTAGTTAGTGGGTGTAGATGGATACCAGTCTTTTTTTGAAACCACATATTTGAATCCGAGTTAATTAACTTGTAAATATAAGTCCATACCAAAAACCAACAATACCCCAAACATGAACTCTTTCAACTAATACTTGTTGACGAAATCGAAACTCTCACATGGATCTTCATTTTCCACTTCTTCTTTGCATGGAGATGATCATAATGCACCAATTTGAATAGGTAGAAGCTTTTGACAATGGTCTAGTTCAATGGACTCGATGAACTCATTCATTGTTATGTAGATGTACAAGAGAGTCATATGGATATATGAATGGATCGACCAAGAAAAAGTAAACCATTAATTAGTAATGCATACACATAAAGTGAGATGTGGTGTATGAGAAATTATTGCATCAACTTGTACAACAAATCCAATTAAGAAAAGACCAAACAGATCATCATTATCAGCAAGCATTTATAAGGGAGAAGGTACATGCAAATCTTTCTCCACCATTACTTGTTCATGACCAGCCACAATCATCTTTACTGCACCTTTTCCCCCCTTGATAAGTGGAATCCCGTCCTTACAAAGATTATCATAAAGGGGTTCTCTCCAAACATAAGTTTGAATATTTTAGTTACTTCTCAATGTAGACACAATTTTCATACAAAACTAGTTAATTAATATATTATTACTATATTTATGTGTTTATAGATCATTGGTCCAAGTTAGACTCTCATTGACGTGTTTATCTTTAAATTATCAACTTTTGACTTAGTTTGTAGTGTCACCAACATCTTAACCTCATCTTTGTTTGTTGAGTTTTCATTCTTCTCCATATGGGCCTTGTCATGGTTCTTTTCTTCCATTTTTTCATGTCTTCCCTCTCTCCTTTCTCTTTTCTCCCCCTGTTTTGGACTGACCATTATAATACCTACAAAAATGGTCCCATTTCTATGAAATGTTAATTTGCATTTTGTGGGTATTTTTTTCCCAATTTGATTTCCCTAGGGTTTTGAATTTCTCTCCCACCGTGTATTGGCTTTGCACCAATAGGGAGTTAATTTGAATTTAAGAGGTCTATAAATACAAAGGTGCACTAGTACATATTCACACATGAGAGCATACAAGAGGAATGGATCTATATCGAAGTTCTAAGTAAGGAATTTGTTATTTATGAAGCGTCACTGCACCAACAATTAGATTTCAAACATATAGAAACATTTAGATTCTTCTGGTTGTTGCACACATTGAAAAGATAAGGGCTAGGCACTACATGACAACTTATTGAATGCATTATACTTGTTTGTTGTTTGCCACATTGTTCTCTAGTTGAGGGGCCTGATAAATATTAAGGAAGCTTTAACTTTTCTATGATTTAGCAAAAGGACCAAATCACATTTGTTTTCCTTATGCATTATATAGATCTAGAGGCTAGATTAGGGTTTTGGAGAGGGAGATCGAATTTTTGGTGATTGGAGATAGAACCAAACAAACCATGGCATGACTTTGCAGATTAGGACAAAAGGAACACATTTGCATCATTATATTTGCCTTAGCCCAAACAAATCCTTTTTGTAGATTTGGGATTTCTTCTAATTTGGACATATTCCATGAAATCGGTCGTATTTCCATGAAATTGGTCAACCTATATTTCTTTTCTAAAATTTGTAGGATTTGTTTGTCTTGTCTTCTAGACCTATTTTCGACAAAGTGTGACTATTGAATGCTTCTATATTCACACATAATTGAATATTATCATACAAACCCTAAATCTCCTAAGTACTTTATTGTTTTACATCTTTTGTATGGCATGGATAATATCTCTTATGCAATTGGATCTATATTTATTGATTTAATTTGAATTAGGTTTTTATTGTGCAATGTGTCGTGGTTAGTTTAGTGCATTTGTTAATGTAAAATTACTTTCCACATCTACATTTTGGTGAACCCACATTGATTGATCACACAACCCTTTACACTATGTGCGTGCCCACTTTCATTGTTTTTGTCTAGGGGCTATATCCTATATTCCTAGGGTTTTTGCTATTTCATTATCTATATATTTATCCTAACCCTAGTGTATTCTTATCTTATTGATACATTCTAGGGGTTGCACTAACCCCTTATTGACTATCCTCGATTTCGATATATAATTGATGCATTTGCGGTTATGGGTCTCAATTTAGAGATACTTTATACCACACAAACCTCATAATACACATCAAAATTATGCAATGAAATGCATTGATTAAATATATTATAAAATACCATGTTCTTTATTTTACCCAACAACAAGAATATAAGGCACATGAAGCAGTCTCATAAGCCGAGATGCTTTACAAAATATAGATCTACAAAACTCTACTTGCTATATCCTATATTCCTAGGGTTTTTGCTATTTCATTATCTATATATTTATCCTAACCCTAGTGTATTCTTATCTTATTGATACATTCTAGGGGTTGCACTAACCCCTTATTGACTATCCTCGATTTCGATATATAATTGATGCATTTGCGGTTATGGGTCTCAATTTAGAGATACTTTATACCACACAAACCTCATAATACACATCAAAATTATGCAATGAAATGCATTGATTAAATATATTATAAAATACCATGTTCTTTATTTTACCCAACAACAAGAATATAAGGCACATGAAGCAGTCTCATAAGCCGAGATGCTTTACAAAATATAGATCTACAAAACTCTACTTGCTAACTTGCAATATTTATAACTCTCTCTCAAAATCTCAATCCTTTGACTAATTCAGGTTCTAGCTTATGCAACCAATATCTGCAAAAATCATCCCAAACACAAGAGTAGGGACATGCTTATATAGGTGCAAGACCCCACCTGTTTACAATATTGTTTCAAAGTTACAAGCAAACCATATGACATTCAATGTGTCCCCATCCTCTATGCAAGATAAGATGGTCACAATTATGGGTTAGGTGAATATATGCCCAGTCCTTTTTTTTAACAATGTTGTCTTTAAACTCTGAAGATATGCATATGATGCACTCTTGAGCATAAGGATTTGCAATAGCTTTCTAGGTGAATGCCTTGCACTTTCCCAATTAAACTCCAATAACCTCTTAGTTTCACTGGTAGATGCTGTCATTGAGGAAAATCTTTGCTGGTAACAAAAGCTTATGAAAATGGCTTATGTGATATTGCACATGAAAGAAGTGATTCTTTGTGCACATACTAAACTATCCCTTTCTTATGCCACGTGACCAAACTTCATGTTATTCATTTGAAGAAATGCACCATCCATATGAATATGTATGCATAACATGGAGATACCTCGACGCATTATAACCTTCCATTTCTTGTGCATGGTCTTTTCTGTTGAAAAACTCTCTTTTGCATTATGTTATTGCCATATTGGCTTGCACCATCTTCTAAAACATGTTCTTGAATTGAATACATTACTAACTCAGATGCATTCATTTGGATATACCACAACATTCAAACAAAAAAATACTTGTACACCAATGACTACTCAAAACATTACACCACATAGGTGCACTAACATAGTAGGTGAATTTGAACAATATAAAACATGCACATTCGCAAGTTGCACAAAATTAAACAAGATAGTGGCATAACATAAGATGCGTGAAATTAAATTACAGACAAAGACTAAGTCTAATTAGAATCTTGTGCACTAATAGATTAGTTTATTTTTAATCTACTATGATTTTGGTTGATATAGGATTAGTAGTGAACTTAGATGCTCTTGCATCATTTTTGTATGTGTGATGTCATATTTGTGTGAAAATACGTGGGTTGCCTAGTCTTATATAGTGTTTCATTGAACCCCTAAATATGACTACATAAAATTTCACATTTCGTAATAGTTTTCCTAAACTATATGATTTCAAAAACTATACCACTATGGATCTGATCGTTGCACAAAATTATGGTTTTGGCCATTGGTTTGTGTATTTGTTAATTTTTTCTTCACGTTCCTTTCATTGTGATCTTTGACATTTTTCAATTGTCTATATTTATGGATTCTCTTCTAAATTATCCTTCATTTTTTCATATCACATCTTAAATTCCAATATTGTAAATTTGTTTAAACTTTGCAATTTTTTAATGATACATACATCTATATGCATTGTCCAAAATTCGATATTATTTTTTGAGTGAATCTTTTATAATGATTCAGTGTATTGTACTGGTTCTACTACATTATCAATATAAAACCACTTTCCAACATCAATATTTTTGTATTTTTGCATTATGTCACTTTTTTATGTCCTTTACTATTTTAGATCTTTGCTTGCAACTAAATCTAATTGTTTTAGTGCTTGTCCAAATTATTTTATAAAATTTAAATAACCTTGTTTCCATGTTTGAGCCTACTGTCAATTATAACTGCTCAATATTTGTAGCTCTTATTGTAAAAACCTTCACTATTAATAAAAAATTTCTAAATCTTGATTCAAGTTTTAAAAAATTGAATAGAATATATTTCATATAATTCTTATTTTTCAACAGCTATCCCTCATGTTCCCATAATTGAAGTTCAATGTAACAAGTCAATGAACTACCCAGAGAACTCCTATAGCTCTTGCTGATTTACTTGATTGTTTATATTGAAGTCCAATTTCGCAAGGTATAAAATCTTTTTCATCATCCGGCATTGAAAATCATTGCATTGCAAGTTAAGTTTTATTCCTTCACATTCAGGACACTTCCTTAATATAACATTTTTTACATAATTGCAAGTTGGCTTTCATTAATGAAGACTTTTGAGGGTATATGTTTACTTCGTCCATGAATTGTTTTCTATATATGTCTATATAATTCCTTGCTTCAAGTCTGGGCAGATTGTTACAGACCACCCATACTCCAGGATTGAACGTTATTGTGTGCCAAAACATATTGTTCAGATCAAATAATGAAATTTACACAGGCTATAACTCTTGTTTTTAAATTATAAGGAGAAAACATATTTAAGAGTAGATCATGTTCAAAATCTATCCAAAATCATTATATTAGGAGTCTACAATGGGCTCAACTGAGAGGTTGGAGCTCATCTCAGAATTCTATCAAGGAATGATTTAAATGAAAATAGTGGTCAAAGGATTTAGCCTTTCCATAACTTTCTCCATGGGAAAAGCATAATCAAGAAGCCCGAAACAAATTTATAAACACTTCCACGTTATTTCCTCCTCTGGTTGAGTCCCTGGAGCTAGACTAGAACCCTCCATTTTTTTTATTTGCATTCTTCTAAAGACATCTACGATTATAACAAATATTTTCTCATTTATACATATATTTTTTGAACAGTGACTTCAATTTGTCCACTAAACATGTATAAAATGACCAAATATATATAAAAAATGCCAGACATTCATAACTTACTCTATGACCAATATACTAATTAATTTTTTGAAAAAGACCACGAAATTAAACACACTTAAAAAAATAAATCTTCATAGTTTAGAAAAGTAACTTACAATTAAAATATTATTTGATAAAAAATGAACTATTCTATTCTCCTAATATAAATAATAGATGTAGATTTTTCTTCCAAATGCATATCCCACCCCACCCCCACTCCTTGTAGAATTTGAGGACAACAATATAGATCATCTAAATCTAATTAATATGGATGTTTAAAAGATTTATTTTAAAAATATTAAGAGATTTTAAACTTTAAGGTTATTATATTTTATTGTCTTACTTGCACAATATCTAATCTTGAGACATTTTAATTTGAGGATTTTTAATTTTCATCTCTACCCAATTCTCCTAAATTTATTACCAATTTTGAGAGCCCAAATTTTGAATATTCGACATTAAATGTAAAAAGTTGTTTTTAATTTATAAAGATACAAGTTGTGCAACAACAGTTGAATAAACATATTGTAATATTTCTCATAGAAATTAGAAGGTTTGTTTAAAAGGTAATAGTTTAGATTGCATTTTTTTATTTCTTGCTGAGTTACAATTAGAAGACAAATCATTTCTAACTATTTGAAATCCCATATATATCAGAAAGTTGATCATTCAATTTCAAGATAGTTTAAAGAAGGCATCTTTAGAAGATAGTACAAATTTTTGTAGTAAATTGCATGGTTTACATTATTAATGAAAGAACATAGCAATGATTAATAAATTTACTTTTCATTCTAAATTTTATGCATTAAGTTGTTTAATTTATGGAATTAACATGGAACTTACATAGTTATTAGGAGTTGCTAGACATACTTAGCTCTATTCTCCTTTTTCTTCTTTTTGACATCACATTCTGCCAATAGTTGATGGATATGAACTTTCTTTTTGAAGAACTATCATATAGATAATCATGTATCATAGTCAATTCGAAAATTAGTTGAATCAAAGATGAGATAAAGACTTGAATTACAAATCAGTAGTATTTCGTTACTAACGTTTTTACCAACCCTTGAGCAAAAGATAACTTTGAAGCCTTAAACACGATAATATTGGGCGAACAATGATGTAGTTTGATCAGCTCCATACTCAACTAGGCTATGAAAATATATAAATCAGCTTGGACTTTGTCATACATTATTGTAGACCTTCTTTGGAGAGGAATATCTTGAAAGGATCTAGTCTTTCCATAGCAACTACGAACCCAACTCAAAACAAAACAACTCCTAAGTGACATAGATCCAGAACAATCACATGCCATTCTTTATTAGCAATATCTCTTTTGAATAGATAAGGAGTTTCAACTAACTTCAGATGAACCAACTCAACCAAGTAGTTCACAAACCAAGTAGCTTAGAACAATGTTTTAAACAACTCTGGATCATCTAACTCCAAAAATCCATAATCACCTTCATTGAATGATCTATAAATTTTTTGTTCACCACATACAATCCTGAGACATTTGTATCATTTCCTAATTTAAATTTATAAGTGCATGGAAATGGGGGACCAAAAGGGGGTAAAAAAGGGACACCTTTTTCCTGAAATCAACAAAACCTTGAACTTCATCAAATAATTTGGCATGCCTATGCTCAAAATTTGACAAAGTGATAAGAATAAGTACCATAGAGCTCAGAATCTAGTTTCTAAACTACTATTTTTTTTTAAAAATGGTTGAGATTAAGAGGGTCAAATGTGGTGTGCACACAAAGTATGTCTATTTTTGTGTAAAAAAGATAAGAACCTATTGTGTGTGCGCCCCCCCCCCCCCCCCCCCCCCCCCATTTTTTGAGTTCTATAAAAAAATTCAAATCCCTTTAGTAGAAAGTTAGCTAAGACCATGTACGAGGTCCCACTAATTTTTCATAATTTTTGGATGAATATATAATTTTTTATTAATTTTCAAAGTGCACATATCCTGAAAATGAAATATTTGTGTGTGCACCCCCATAACTTTGAGAAAAAAATCATTTTTTAGTTTTTTTTTGAGTGCGTGTAGAATGGAGTTTAGAAAAAACCACTTTTTTTTTTGAAATTGGATGAAAAAATCATAAATTGTGCACCAAAACGTATGCATAGGTTTTTGCAAGAAAACAAGGCACTAGTAAAAGAAATTATGGATGAAAGCCTTAAACTAATCAGATTTTAGAAATAATTATATCGTCATCAAGGTAAAACTGAGCTTGACATCATAGTATAATTTATTTTTGAATATTATGTTTTAATGCACGAGATATTGGGGTGCACACGTGAAATTTTGATGTTTTTTTGTTAAACATGGTTTTAATCACGCAGAACACAGTCCAAACCTCTGGTTTGGAAATCCAAGGCAAATCCAAGCCTTTGGATTGGGTATTCCAAACCCCAACAAGATGAAACACGAGTGAAAATAACACAAGAGCGTTTTATAACGTGCTCACGTTCCTGTGTGTTATGTGGTATATGTGCTTGAGGCATGCTTCTATTTACAAAAATAAATGTTTAAGTATAAGAAATTAAAATATAAATATTTTTCTTATACTTTAAATTTATTTTAGTAAATATAAGATGTTAGGGTCACTCTGCACCTTATGGAACTAGTCTCACAACTCCATCTGTCATGGTTTAGAAGATAGTTTTTCAGATTCTAATCTGGTCAGTACATAGGTATTTTTCAGGATTTCAGCATTCAACCTTCAAGCTTTTAGGGTTTAAATTATACAATCGATATCTGTTTTGTGAAAGAATATAGGCATTGTTTAGGTTTTGGGGCCTTTTGGATTGGTTATTGATATTTGTAGGAGTGTTTAGGAAGATTTAGGAAAGGTTTACTCATTCAAGGACAATCTTCTCAACAACGGGTTTTCTAGGTGCAGAGAACAAACACTCTAATGGTGAAATTTGACTTCTTCAGATGATTTTGGGAGCTCATAAGGAGTTAGGAGGAAAAAAATAGGCACTGGAAAGATATGTGAATCCTATACATGTTGGTAACATCCATTTTTCTCTAAGACTTGAAGGTTTCATGAATAATTTCAAGATAGTGTAGCTACCCCTTTCGGTTCTAGACAAAAATGGCCCTAAATTTGTAAGCACTAGAGAGATGATCACCACATGGTGATAGGTTAATATTTGTAAACATTGATAAGTACCTTTGGGAATGGGTACTATCATAAATAGACTATTTTTTACCATGGGTAAGGATCTCATGAGGATGGGGCCAAATTTTGTGAGTTGAAAACACCTTCATCCTAAATCCTAAACCCTAAACACTAAACCCTAAACCCTTAACTTTAAACCCTAAACCCTAAACCCTAAACCATAAACCCTAAACCCTAAACCCTAAACCCTAAACCCTAAACCCTAAACCCTAAACCTTAAACCCTAAACCCTAAACCCTAAACCTAAACCCTAAACCCTAAACAATAAATCCTAAACCCTAAACCCTAAACCCTAAACCCTAAACCCTAAACCCTAAACCTTGAACCCTAAACCCTAAACCTAAATCCTAATCCTAAACCCTAAACCCTAAACCCTAAACCTAATAAAAAACCATAAACCCTAAACCCTAAACCCTAAACCCTAAACCTTAAATCCTAAACCCTAAACCTTGAGCCCTAAATAAACTAAACACTAACCCTAAACCCTAAACCCTAAACCCTAAACCCTAAACCCTAAACCCTAAACCTTAAACCCTAAACCTAAACCCCAAAACCCTTAAACCCTTAAACCCTAAACCCTAAACCCTAAAACCTAAAAACCCTAAACCCTAAACCCTAAACCTTAAACCCTAAACCCTAAACCTTGAAAACCCTAAACCCTAAACCCTAAACCCTAAACCCTAAACCCTAAACCCTAAACCCTAAAACCTGAAACCCTAAACCCAAAATCCCTAAACCCTAAACCCTAAACCCTAAACCCTAAGCCCTAAACCCTAAACCCTAAACCTTAAACCCTGAACCCTAAACCCTAAACCCTAAACCCTAAACCCTGCTAACCATAAACCCTAAACCCTAAACCTAAAAACATTCAACCCAAACCCTAAACCTAAACCCTAAACCCTAAACCATAAACCCTAAATGCTAAACCATAAACCCTAAACCCTAAATACTAAACACTAAACCCTAAACCCTAAACCCTAAACATAAACCCTAAACCCTAAACCCTAAACCCTAAACCCTAAATCCTCATCCCTAAACCCTAAACCCTAAACACTAAACAATAAACCCTAATCCTTGAACCCTAAGCCCTAAACCTTAAACCCTAAACCTTGAGGCCTAAGCCCTAAGCCCTAAACCCTAAACCCTAAACTCTAAACCCTAAACCTTGAACCCTAAACCCTAAACTCTAAACCCTAAACTCCAAAACCTAAACCCTAAACCATAAACACTACAATAAACCCTAATTAAACCCAAAACTTTGTAATTTTAAACCCTAAACCCTAAACCTTGAACCTAACCTAAACCCTAAACACTAACCCTAAACCCTAAACCATGAACCTAAACCCTAAACCCTAAACCCTAAACCTTAAACCCTAAACCCTAAACCCTAAAACCTAAACCTTAAACCCTAAACCCTAAACCCTAAATTCTAAACCTTGAACCCTAAAAATTGAGCCCTGATCCCTAAACCCTAAATTCTAAACCTTGAACCCTAAAAATTGAGGCCTGATCCCTAGACCCTAAACCCTAAACCTTGAGCCTGGAGCATTGATCCCTAAACGCTAAACCCTAAACTATAAACCCCAAACCTAAACCTAAACCCTAAGCCATAAACCCTAAACCCTAAACCCTAAACCCTAAACCCTAAGCCATTAACCCTAAACCCTAAACCCTAAACCCTAAACCCTAAACCCTAAACCTAAAACCCTAAACCATAAACCCTAAGCCTAAACCCTAAACCCTAAACCCTAAAAAACCCTAAACCCTAAAACCCTAAACCCTAAAACCCTAAACCCTAAAACCTAAAACCTTAAAACCTAAAAATTTAAAACCCTAAACATTAAACCCTAAACCCTAAACCCTAAACCCTAAACCCTATTTTAGTCTTTAACCCTGAACCCTAAACCATAAACCCTAAACCCTAAACCTTAAAACCTAAAACCTAAAGACTAAACCCTAAACCCTAAACCCTAAATCCTAAGCCTAAACCCTAAACCCTGAACCATAAGCCCTAAATGCTAAACCCTAAACCCTAAATTGAGAATAACAAGTCTAGTGGTATTTTTGGGTCTGACGGATTAGGATACCAAGAAAATTTGATCATTTTTTATGCTCTTTTGAATAATTCTTTCAGTTGCAAGTTTTCAGGAATGAAGATTTCATTTGAAGAACAGAGCTTGATATGTCCAGTGCTTGTGTAAGCTGGAAATTTGAGAGGATTTCTGAGGTTCAATTTTATTTTCCAAGATGCATTACTCCCATGTTTGAAAATGTTTCTCCATATGCAACAACATTCTGATTCAGACACTCGATAATTCCTGAATGTCTAATCCTACCACAAACCCCAGTAGTCCTCAATCCTTGGATACAGGGAGACACCATTACTGAGACAAACTAGGAACTTTCAAGGAAGAAGAGGTTCTTGTGAATATGAACATGTATCAAAGTGAATCATGAATGTGAATATGAGCATGTGGTTATTTTTTCTAGCTTCCAATGGGTCATCCAGGCTTGCATAATACCATACATGGAAATATGAGAAATGTGAAATTTGTTTTAGAGTGTGAAGAAATTGACATTCAAGAGCACAAGTATATGTGGGGAGAAACAAGTTTGGCAGAGATGTGTAATATGCATTGCAAGGCACAAGGTAGATGTCATATCCATTTAGTTACTTGTCCCACCCCTCATAAACAAGGTAGTTATACAAGTAGACTCAATGATGGTTCTAGGCATGAGACTAGGAAATATGGTCCTAATATTGATATTCCAAAAGATGAACTCACTCATGAGACCTACTAGAAATATATGAGGTTTTCTGATCCTTGTAGTGCAGAAGATCAAGAGCAATTTTCACTTTGTAATCACTATTGTAGACTAGAGGGATTTTAAACAATCTCCAGGTTTCCTTGTGGTTGTCATGCCCTCCTAGTCGAGTCATCAATAAAACTGAAGTTTGTTTGATTCAAAATAAAGAAAGAGTTAGTGAGAGTGTGAGAGGAAAAGAGAGTGAGAGTGAGATTGAGATTGTGAGAGAGAGAGAGAAAGAAAACATGAGAGGGAGAGAGAGTGAGAGTGAGAGATAAATAGAAAGTGAGAGAATGATAAGGAGAGAGTGAGAGTGAGAGAGAATGCAGAGAGTGAGTGAGAAAAAAAGAGAGAGAAAGAGAGAGAGATACAACATTCAATAAGCCACATAAATTAATCATCTAAGCACCACAACACAGTCTCTAAGTAAATAATCTCTAATAGTCTCTACAAGATAAAGAGTTTGAATGGTTTCATGTTAGTCTGAGCGTGGTGAAACAATATAAATAGTTGAAAGGAGCAAATGGAAGCAAAAAATTCCAAATTTGTGCTTGATTTGGAATTAGGACACTTAAAGCTAGTGAGAGGAATAGAGTGGAAGTCTGAGAAAATGAGGTTTTACAAGAAAGTGAGTCATTTTAACAGTTGATTGGGCTTGTGTACAAAATGTGAGAGCATAATATGGGGGTTGGAAGGGTAAGTTTTAGGTTGATTGTGTCATTTTTGCATGTTTGAGCCTATAGAGCTTGTTGGAAAGACTTCTAAAAACAAGATACTAATGAGAATGATTGAAATTGGTTGTTATGAGTTGATGAATGCATGCAAATGTGTTGGAGCTCTGCATCACCTCATGATGTTTCAGATCCTTCACAGACCTCATGATGACCATTCCCTTGATTATTTGAATCGATAAAAACTTGCATATGTGTTTTGATTTATTATGTGTTATAAGGAATTGCATGAGTCCATATATTCGAGCAATTGTTGCTACCTTTGGGAGTTGTGAGGCTTAAAATATATAGTTTTGACACATTTAACACTCCTACAAATGTCAATAACCAATCCAAAAGGCCCCAAAACCTAAACAATGACTATATTCTTTCACAAAATAGATATCGATTGTATAATTTAAACCCTAAAAGCTTGAAGGTTGAATGCTGAAATCCTGAAAAATACCTATGTACTGACCAGATTAGAATCTGAAAAACTATCTTCTAAACTGTGACAGATGGAGCTGTGAGACTAGTTCCATAAGGTGCAGAGTGACCCTAACATCTTATATTTACTAAAATAAATTTAAAGTAAAGTTTTTATTTTATTATATATAAATAATAATAAAAGAAAAACTTAAAAACATTTATTTTTGTAAATAGAAGCATGCCACAAGCACATATACCACATAAACCATAATGCGCCCACGTTATAGCGTGTGCGAGCCATAACACGAGCACATTATGGCCAAAATGGCCAAAAATGGATTTGTGTTTGATTTTTGGCACCCCATATTTATGCACTTACCTGTATACAAGTTCAGAGGTAAGTGTTGTAAGGTGATTGTATCTATGGTGGAAACAAAAATAATTTATTTTAATGTGAAATGGTGGAAAATTTATGTCTGAGGAAAATAAGAGCCAAACCCATATAAGCATATTCATTACAGAAAGACCATCAATTTTTGGTGAGTAACAAAATCTTGGAGAAGTTTCATATATTTTCATATCAATATGAAGTGTATGTGACATCATGCCAATAGATCTGTGTTATGTACTATTAGTGTAGTCTTTTATTTCCCAGTGCTTACCTAGGTGTGCTGAAACTTCATACAAACAAGTCTGGAAGCTCAACCGAAGTGTACAGAGCCTCCAGGTCCCTCCTTTGTTTACTTATCAAGATGTTAGCATGCATATTCATAATCATAACGACCATTTATCTAAGAAGATACATCATAGAATGATAATGCAACAACACATATAATAAGGAGATTAATCTTTATACAAAATTATAAATAACATTTGAACTCCCATTAAACCATACTTAGACACAATTATCTTATAAATACTAAATAAATTATCCATGACAAACATAATTCATTACATATTGTTGTTATGTAAATGTGCAACATGAAAATTTCAAAATTTCAAACATGACAATGAACCCTAGTGTAAAATTTTTAGTGTGTAAACCCCCCGAGCCCTCCCCTAGATCAGTTCATCCCTTGTGTCAGATCTATCCCAACACTTTTAGGGCTCTCATGTGTTGTAATGAAATTTCCAATGTGTTATAAATATGGAAACAAGATCATGAGATTCTTCTGAGACAGTGTCTCTCGAGGCAGATCTTTCAGTAGGCTTAGAAATGACTTTTTTAGCCTTTCTAAGGTGCTGTACACCCTTCAAAGAATATTTGAAGGCCTAAATTCATCAGGTAGTGGTATTAATGAGCCAAGAAAATTTTAAAAGTAATTTAGAAATATTTAGGAAATATTTGGTGGTTTAGGAATTAGTTCAACAAAAATGAGTTTTTGAAGGTGAAAAATCTTGTAGTTCAAAAAAGCACCTGAGCTTTGGAAGACGATTCTGAGAACTCTAGAATTAGTTGGAGGTTAAAAATATACCATTGGAAATATTATTAAATTATATAAAATATTATACTTTCATATTTTTCACAAGACCAATGTGTTTCTCTCCATAACCCATTTTTCGCATGCACACCTTGCGGTCCCAAGAAAAAAGCTATTTTGAGGGTTTTTCAGGCATAATTACATCATGGAAACCATCCCATTCTTTAAAAAATTATGTTTTTAGTAAAATTTCGTGTCCTTATTGTCCCTTTTCCAAGGGGATAAAGAGGAGAAAAATTGTTTCGCTCCCCTTTTTGAGCTCCTCGACCCACCATATGACCTTGTGAAGCCTCTGTAAGCACCTTTTCTTAAGTTTTCTAGCCCCCGCCTCGTGTCATGCATTCCAGTGCCACTTATCACTATGAGGTTGAGGCAAATTTTTGTGTCCATTTTGTCCCTTTTCCAAGGATACAAGGGGGACGTAAAAATTCACCCCCCACCTTGCTCCCACATGATTCCTCACGAGACCAAAACTCAGCCTCAGGTGTTAAAAAATAAGCTCTTCCCTCTCACTCTTCCACAATGCATGTTTTCCACTTGTCCTCATAGGGATAAGGAATTTGTTTTTTTCCATTTCATCCCTTTTCTAAGGGGATAAGGGGGAAAAAAAAAATTCACCCTCCCACCTCCACATAAAG
This sequence comes from Taxus chinensis, assembly GCA_019776745.2. Taxonomy (NCBI): domain Eukaryota; kingdom Viridiplantae; phylum Streptophyta; class Pinopsida; order Cupressales; family Taxaceae; genus Taxus; species Taxus chinensis. Next base: position 222,929 of record JAHRHJ020002908.1, on the reverse strand, counting down.
ATAAAAATCCATAAGTTAATTTTTTCAGAGCTCCTCCTCCGAATGCTCAAAAATCCACCTGGAACTTTGGAAAACTTTTTCTAGAATTTTTCTCCTCCATTGTTCTTCCTTCATTCCTCCCTCCATGTCCACATGATCGCAGCGGAAAAATATTCATAAAATTTACAATTTTCCAAAGCTCTATGTTTATGTTTTTGCCACAATGACTCCATGCCCTAGATCGAAGAAAAGTTCATATCTCACAATCCGGTAAATGGATCGAAGTGAGATTTTTTACAATCTTCTTATTTTAAAAACACCTTCAAGGATAAAGTGATAGAATATTAAATGATGGCCTATATTTTTAATTGGTAAAAAACTCTCGTTTTGTGCCCTAGCTTTTTTTCCTTCGATTTCTCATCATTTCGGTGGATGGATTGAGCTAAAAATTTGAACACAGAGTCCAGAAGAAAAACCTATTCTGGTGAAGCCAATTTTTTCACAATCCAAGGTGGGAAAGAACACCTTATAAAAATATTAGGGTTTCCATTAATGGTTTCCATGACACAAAAATGAAAAGGAAATGAGGTAACTTTTCACTTCCCAAGGTTCTAAGTGGGCAAAATCACGTGAAAATTGGAGTAGAGCTTCAAAATGAATTATGTAAACTTCTACAAGTGGTTTCGTTCGAATCTGACACTGAGAAGACCAATTTATATTTTTATTAAATCTCTATGGGAACACCTACTATAAATAATAAGTTCAAAAAATGTTCATTCACACTCCTCATTTCATTCCCTCATGATTGAGACACTAAAAAATTGACAAGAATGACAAAAATGGCAAAAATTGGCTAAATGAGACCATAATGGTGAATATTCTAAAAATAGAAAATGGGTGAAATGAGTTAAAGTGGTCACATTTCAGTCCTTCACATCATCCTACTATGGTCTTGGCACTCACATGATCTCCTCTATCTATTTTCAATTTCAATTCCCGCATCCCTCGATGCAGTGAGCGAAGAGTGTCAAAATGAGAAAAATTGCTAGTTTTGTACTAAAGGCCCTTTCAGTTCATTTCACATGGAATGAATGCTAATTGGTGGATGAAATTTATTTTAGTATCATTCTCCTTTCTCCACTCTGGAATAAGAAGGATTTTATCTCATGCTTCACTCATCATCAGTGCTCCCACCATAGTGAAGAATCAATGACCATGGCTGGATGAAAAAAGTACATCCAATTTCTCCCACGTGAATGGATGATCATAAAGATGTAACAATTTCTCAAAGACCATAAGGATATTATCAATAAGGGGAGTCATCTTTTGATATTATCAATGGTCTACTTCTCAAGTACTCATCACTCCTCTTCTTGGTGTGTTCGAGTGGTGTGGTGAAGGTTCATCATTTCAAGGATTTTCAAAAGAGGCAAGGTGTTTGAAATGGTCTTCATCAAAGCTCTTCATCAGTGTATTATTTTGGAGGTTCATCAATGGTTAGGTTTTCATCTTCAACTTCCTCAAGGTGGCTAAATCATCATGGTTGCATTGTACAAGCAAGTTGTTTCAAGTCCTCATTCATATGCATGATTGGTCAAAAAGGAGTGACAACTTTTCATGGTTTGTTCAAGTGTGTGAGGAAATATTTAATCATCTACAATGTTCTAGTGATCAATTGTTTCTCACTTCTTCACTCAATGTACCAAATGGGCTACAATTGTTGATCATTCAAAAGGAGGTTTCTCATGGTGCAAAAGAGTTCAAGGCTGTGAGTGTTCACCATTTAGGAGGAGGTTTCTTTCAGTATAGAGGGTCAGAGTTCTTCATTCAGAGTTCATGAATGCATCAAGAAATTCTATTGGATCATCACATGGAGTGGATTTGCTTCATCTCCTCCCTCCTTATTTCCTTCTTTCCTTCTCTATCCCCTTTCTAATTCTTCGTTGAGCATAATCATTGTATTTTTTCCTATTCACTTAAGTGACACATATTTTAAATTGTAAAAGTATTTTCTCAAAATTATAAGAGAAATACTTAATTTATCTCTTCTAATGTAAAATGAAAGGTCGTAAGTGGAACAAGAACATGAAGAGTTATGTGGGGGGAGATGAGAGGTCTATTCACATTTCTATAAATTGGGATGACTTCTCCATTCCAAAGGATCTTGAAAATGCTAGATTTTGATAGCATCTATGTTGTCGCAATTGTGGATTGTTGTCGTTGGACTTTGTGTCATCAACGCACATGAAATAAAAGCTACATTTCTTCCATTCTACTTTTCCTATGTTTCTTCTATTTCTCTCTTATGCACTTTAAAAGCATAGTGATCTAGAAAGAGCTTTATATCTTTGATAAATGAATCTAAGAACTTTGTGTCTGGGTTTGTTCTTCTCACTAGATAGATTCATTGTTGCTTTCCTCTATATTTAATGTTGAACTACTCTGGTTATTAGGTGTGAACTCTGTAATTGTCCTACTCACAACAATAACCTTCCTTTCCTAACTTCTCTCCTTCACCTCTCATTACTATAATTTCTGCCCTTATACCGCGTACAAGAACTTTGCCACAAGTTCAATGGAGTGTCCCTATGTGATTCCTAGCCTACTTAGCCAAACCACATCATTTAGATAGGATTATATTAGTTTACATTTAATAATGGGAGTTACACCATTCAATGCAGAGGGGCGTACCCCCGTGAAGGTTGGTGGAGACACCTAATTTTCCATATTAAAATTTTTTCTCACCAGCACATATCAAGAGTTATGATCCTATCACCACTGATTACAACAATGCACTGAACCATGTACTCCCACATAATGCTTACATACAAACCCAAAAGCTACATAACCGACACTCAAAAGAATCACTATAACTAACACACAAACTATAGAAAATACATGGATGCCTCACTTCTCTCTCTCTCTCTCTCTCTCTCTCTCTCTATATATATATATATATATATGCGGTGGGGACTTTCCCTTCACCATTTACATGTTTTCTTTCCTAAATATAGGCGTGTAATTTTTAATCCGTATTCTTTTTACAAATGGTGTTAACAATATATTGAGCTATAAATAACTCCATGCTTTTATCTGCTTTAATCTTATTCTTAGTCCACTTTCATGCACCTTCCTAAAAGTAGGCATGCTTAACAATATCTTGCATAATTTTTTCACAACTTACGCTAACAATAGATTAAGCTATATTTATCTCAAATCATACATGCTTCAATCCTATTATTAGCCTGCTCCATGCGTTTCCTTTTTCCTTGATTTGCATGTGCTTTCTTATCTTTTGCTTGGATGCTAAGTAATATTTCTTTTGTCTATTTTCAGATATTTCTTGAGCAGTACTCTATCTTTTGTCTTGCTATTTTTAGTCACGTTTTGGAAATTCAGCTAAGTCTCAAACCTTGTGTGCTGTGGACCTTTGTGCGCCACCCCTTCTACTTGTTACGCTCCCCTTTGCACACCCCTTGCACGTGGTCTCTAACCTACACACATGGCTAGTACTTAGCCATTTTCTCCACTCAACAATTAGGGTTACCATGCCATTATGCAAGTAGATGTGTGTCATGTACTACTAGGGAGACCATGCCATTATAATAGAAAAATTGACATGATGGAAGAGAAAATACATACTACTTAGAGAAGGGTAAGGAAGAGGAGTTAGGAAAAAATATTTGTGTGTACATATTGAGGGTGAAAGGAAAATAATTGATATAAAATATGGAAAAAGGATATTTGGAATGATACATAATACTTCCTAGGTTGGTGTAAGACAAGTGTGTAGGAGAAATTACATAGGAATTTATGATCAAGGCGCATAAGATTTTAAATGAGTTCACTTAGATTATTTTGGAGGATTTACCATATGGATTTTCACCCATGCATATTATTAGTCATCATAGAATTGATACCCATATTGCATTTTCCAAATAAGGTAGCATACATTTTAACACCATAAGCAAATGAGGAACTGTTGAGATAAGTGTAATATTTTCTAGATAAGGGGATGATGAAGGATATCTTTATACCATTTTCAATACCCATAGTCTTAGCACCAAATAAATGAGGATAATGGCATATGTGTATATATTTAAGATCCATTCACATGATAATGACGAAGTAGATATTTCCATTACCATATATGGATGACTTAATGAATTTCTTGAGTAGAGAACAATACCTCTCCGAGATATAATTGAAGAGTAGATATCATTAGATTCATATAAGGGGAAGAGATTAATGGAAGAATGCATTTAAGACAAAGTAAGGTTATATGAATGCATTAAGAACATTCATACGAATCATGAACAAAGTGTTGAAGCCATTCCTAATTAAGTTAGTCTTAGTGCTTCTAGATGACATTATGGCATTTAGAAGGAAAAAATAGGAACACCTAACACATTTGAGGATTTTTTTACAAAGTTTGTGTGATATGAAAACTCACTCTTATCCCTAATATAAATATATAAAGATTAATAATTTAATAATAATAAAGGCAGCCATAAACACTCCAAAATTATGTAAATCTTGATTTTATGATATATCAGTCCCATTGTTTAACATAAAATTAGGGTTAGGTTATGTATTAAGATCACTAAAATAAAAATAAAAAGACAAGACAATTTGGTCAAATATGTGTATAAGTAGGAAATATCATTGTAAAGATACCTAGAAAATATCATGAGCTTTAAAATATCTCTAGGTGGATTAGTATAATAATGGACAACACTATGGTCAAAGTCATCCTAGATGTTTATAAACTTGTCCTCTAAGTCTACTCTCTCTTTTTGTGTTTGGAACCTTGTGATGAATGTGCAAATTTTTTATCTCTCTTTTGATCAAACCTTAAATTTTATTCCCTTGAACTAAAAAGGGGGTTGACATGATTGGGTTAGATGGACTCACCGTACCCTCACTAATGTGATGAAAATTTCCTTCATATCGCTATATAACGAGGGATCAAGAAACATGAATTTATACCAATCACACGATGATATGGAAGAGAATATATAATAAATAATGAGACATTTATTTGGCACCAATGCTTGACAACATGCACTTTAGTTCTTGTAGTTCAAAATTATGATTAGTATGCTTGATCTAGGTTGTACCTAGTTGTCTTCATAAATGTATATGACAGTCTTAAACAAGTGTAAGAATGCCCTATATTTTGTAAGGTGGCTCTAAGGTAAATGTTAGGTACCTCTAATAGGTTAGGGTGTGTTTTTATTTATAGACTACTTTTGTTAGTTCTCCCATGCAATTCACTCTAGAATATCAACCATATCAACTAAACTAAGTTATCATTTTGAATAAATTATTATTAGAGAGAAAAAATAATATCTTGTGGTAGATAGTTTAGAGAACCATACTATCTAAACCTATGAACATGTACCAAAAGTGATAGAAATCTAGACCAAGGAATAAAGGGGTATACTTAAATATTCAATGGAAGATTTGATGATTTAAATTTTTTAGAGGAAGTGGGAGAGGTGGAAACATGATTGAAATTTGTTAACATAGTGTCAATATGTAGTCTTTTATTTACCAATACCTAGTTGGGCGTGCTGACATCTCACTCAGACTAATGTATAAGTGCTAACCTGAAGTGCGCGTAACTACCAGATCTCTCTTTAGTTACTCATGCAAGATGTGGATTCATCAACAAACCATTACAAAACATAAGGTATACGATAAAGTAATTGAGAACACACAATTAAGAAGAACACAACCCATAAATAAGAGTAAAAAGATCCTTGTTCATTCATTCATAATGACTAATAGAAGGATCTCTATGCTAATTACATTATGTCCACTTCTCCTAACCTTACAAACCCACATAATGTTTCTTGTTACAAACACATAATCAATACATCAAGATAATCTAGGATTACATAATCAATAACCATGTGCACACCTCATACAGCCCGACTCACTCAAACACCCTCCAAGAAGCCCCATTCACAACAAGTGTGGTATACATATATATACTCAGTGGAAAATTTTCCTTCACTGTTTACATGCTTTAACTCTAATAATAAACCTCCTAACTATAAACAACATGCCTTCAAAATCCTGTTTTAATCTTTATCTCATGCTCTAATTAGCTTGACATCATCCATAGTTTGATCCTATAATTAGACTTTTTTCTCTTCCATCCTCCATGTGATTTGTCAACCTACATGTGCTTTATCAATTCCAAGTCTATTTCTAGACCTTTCTTATCTTTCATGTAACTCTGCCTTTCCTATTTTTATCCTTTTCTAAGAAATCTGTGTGCAACTCACTGAAACCTATATCTATGTGTGTGTGTGAACCTTTGTGCACTGATTTATACTTTGTGCTTTCATATGATCCTATGTGCGCTATTCAACCTCTGTGTGTGGCTTGTACTTAGCCATTTTCTGATCCCAACATTACCCCACACTAGGAGTATTATCCGTCCTTAGCAATATAACCAGAATAAATCCATGAATAACTTCAAAGTATGCTTTGAAAGAATATGGAAAAATAAAGAATAAGGGAAATTACCCCAATGAATCAAAGCATGAAGAATGTGTTCCTCCATATGTGCATCTAAAATTCAAGCCTGTGGTGATGGTAGGATAACTCTAGAAATTCTCTCATTTATTACATTCTCCAGCTTCTTCCATCCCTCAAGCTCTTTGGTGGCCACCTTCTCTGGTGTTATCTCAACAATGTCTAGAATCTTTTCCAGAGTTAGCTCCTCAATCTTCTCTTGTATCTCCTTAATCACCACATCCAAGTCTGAGGTAAGACCCTCTAGACTATCCATTCTTTGCACATCACCATAAGTTGAACTTCCTTAAGTCTTTCTTAAATTTTGTTGCATGCTTGGCCTTTATCATTTCTCTTTTTACTGCAACCTCTTGCATCACCTTTTTACGCTTGACCTTATTTTCTTTCATGTGGCATGTAATTTCTTTAACTATGCATCATCATCTGATGCATATGTTTAGGATCACTGCAAAATATTGGCAGTTATCAAAAATATTTCTTGGCCTTCTGTGCACGGCCTCCTTAATCTTTACACTAAGTTTACATATTCTTCAATCTTCTTCTCCACCTTCTCCTTATTCATCCTTTCCCACTCTTCTATTGTAGGCCCTGTCCTACTATTCACTTTGATTAGAAACAAGTGTACCAAATCCTCTAGATACTCCATTTCTGTATCATGGTTTAGTTTGGCTTGTGCTACCAAATCTAGGCATCGTCACGTGATATTATTATGATATCAACTGCCTTATTGTATGCATCTATTGTTCTCTTCTTCTCATCAACCAAATCCTCAATGAGCTTATGATTTCTTAATATTTCTTTATGATTTCCTTTGTGCTCTATATCTCATTGCATTCTCCTAATTACAGTGGCCCCTTTATCAATATTCCTTCTTCCAACCTCAGTGGCCATCTTGTTTAGAGCATTACTCGCTTGTTCATCTAGATTTTGGTAGAGTCAATTATCAAGAAAGATCTTAGCTCCATAATTGACTCCTTCTTACCTTCAAACTCTGGTCTCCTCCATTTGTAAAAAAGATTCCTTGTGTATTCTATTTTTTTAAACAAGTCCCAATAGAACAGCTCTATGTAGGAAATCGAGCTTTGAAACCTTGCCCATAATGTCTTTGATGGATCATCTATGTACGATAATTTTGTTGGCGTATGGGGATTGTCTTGGCTTCCTCCCTCTTGTGTGGCCCTCGGTGTCTCTTGTGCAACATTATGTTGTGCATGGCTTATTCCTTCACCAATGCCTATCCCTTGTTCACTTCCATTACTCTTCTTCCCCAACTCTTCCTCATCACACACATCTCTATGTTCCTCTCACTTGCTCTCCTAACATTCTCTTCTTCATGTATGATCCTCTTCATTGTTGGGCTCTTTTCTTCTTTACACAAACTCTTCTTTATGTCTTTTTCTTGAACATGCTCTTTTTGATTCTTCTCCTTCTTGCACTAGCTGTTCCAAGTCTTCCTCCTCAAATTCATGAATAACATGAGGTTTTCTTACTCATTTTTGGATTGGGATTTTGTGCTTCCACTGTTGGAGATTATTTAGGTGTGTGAAGGTTCTTTCTCTTGGATTACTCTTCTACATTTTATTCTTCTTCTTTGATCGAGTGAAGCTCTATGCCTCTTCTTCTTCTTCTTCCTCTTCTTTTGGAGGATTTTTCTTACACGCTACACTTAGGAATATTCACCTTTGGTTCTCTTGAGAGGTATGGGTAGTTTAGGTCATGCAAACATCAACCACTTTCCCATCCTTAATCTTCGGCTGGTAAATGTACACTCTACAAGCCTCTGCACCAACTACCAAGGTCATAATAGGGTTCAGGTCCATGATTGTCTGTTTCCATAGTCTCTACATATGGTTCGTTTGCTCATAGATCTATGTCATTTAGTGCAATTGTAAGTAGTCAACATCTACCCTTTACATTGAACCTTAACTATTGCACATCCTTTATCAAGTACACCTTTGAAAGTTTTGAAATGAAAATGGAAGTCTACACCATGGCCCCATCTCCCCACTATTCAATACAATTCTACCAAGGATGAAGTGTTGCAACATGAAAAACTCTACCTGATTAGTCAAAACCGATGGAAAATCCCTAGGCATGCAACATTCATTCTTCAAAGGCATCACATCATTATTTTGTACCATTTTTCAAGGCACACCTTATATGGATTGGAAATTGTGTCATCACAAGTATACTTGGTGAAACTTTTTGTAGGAGACTTGTTCTTCAATGGGGTACTCCCAAATATTATCCTCTAGACCATTTGGAACTCCTATTTCCCAAAACACAATCAACAGAAGGATATCCCCAAGTAATTTTATCTCCTTTATCTATTTGGGTCCTTTCCTCTTCTATGATTTCCTCAACTATATACAAGGAAATGTTGTACTTGGTCTTGTGTGTCATCTTATGCATAACATGTAAAAAATTTCTTATTTACCTCTATCCATCTCTCAGAAGGCACCTAATTTACAACTTACAGGTGCAAACCACTCTAGTTCCTGGGTCAACAATTTTCTCAATGCTTGAATGTGTGACTCCCTTTGGTATTAAATTTATTGTTGTTTCCTCTATTGTCCTCGTCACACAGGTCAAGTTCTATTTCTTCTCCAGTATCACACAACATAGTGACTCTTACCAATTAGTTATATAGTCAAGCACATCCTCCTACCCTGAAAGTAGAAGTTATCTTCATGGACTCTGGACATCAACCATTGGTATAAGCACACATGCTTCCCAAAGAAGGGTAAATCATATAGTTGAAGTAATCCAACCCCTTCCAAGGTCCTTTGCACCTGTATCATCAAGGACTATCTTCCCTTCCATAATCATTTTATTAACTCTTAAGACATCATTCTTGATGATTTCATGTGCTTGCATGTCTGGTTGTATTCACTGATTTTGCATTTGTAAGTTGTGATGCCCATGGTTTCCCTACCACACTTCTTGTGGATACTATTTAAAAAACCATTCACCAGGGATTCTTATGTGGAATTCTTGTTCTTTTGTGTCTTCTTTGGTGCCATTATATATCTCTTTCACTATACTCAAATTCTTTAACTTTGAACCTCATGAATTTCATGTCCCTAGGTGCCGAAAATCAAACTACTTATTTAATCAAATTGTCATTGTGTGCTCAAGTCCTATTTTCCCTTGCTCAATTCTTTTCCCTCATTCACTCCAACTTTGTGCCCTAGCTTAACCTACAAATCAGCTTTTGCCCTAACTCTGTTTCTTTTCACCTTTGTAACCCTAATCCATCATTTCCTTTCCTCCAAACCCTTCATTCACCTAGCTTCCACTTCTCAAAAGGAGCTCTTTGTTCTCAAGGTTTTATGCTTGGTCTCTTTTCTTCACGTCTTCATTTAGCTCTGGTCTCTACTTCACACTTTGTTCTTTCTGGTTCACAAGAGCTCTTTTGTGCACCAATTCTCAATAACAAGGTAAGAATGACTTCATTCATGTACATTTTATAGATTTTTCAATTTTCTGACCACATTAATTACACTCACCTACCACCACTTTTTAGTTTAAAGCATTTTTTTCTACTTTTACATGTTTTCTTTTTCTTTCAAAGAGCTTCTTCCGCATGTGGCAATCCTATAACTATTCTGGCATGCTACTACTTCCCAAGATACATAGACTATTCTAAATACATCCTCCTTGCACTGCACACATTCTTCCTGCACCACTTGCCAAAGTAGTTTTTCATCTGCATTCCTCCCTCACGTTACTACTGCATGACTCTTCCATCATGGTTTCATGTGAGAAATATCACCAAGTCAAGCATATTTGAGAAAATCCACCAATCCACACTACATGTCACACCTTGTCAACCATTAATCAAAAGAATACTTTCCCCATGAGCACTTTTATATTTCTCCTTAAGTACGCCTTTCTACCTTTTACTCTTGCACACCTTTACCTACCCCCCACACTAAAAGCATGCATGCAATCCTCTATGCATCAGTCTAAAACAAAATGATCATCTCTTGCATGAAACACACTTATTACAAAAAAAAAAACAAAACAAAAATTAAAGGGAACCTAATCTAACTGGTAATACTACCTTATTACAAACATAAAGAAATAAGCTTATTTATAGTAGGGCTTCAGCCTACTCCTATTGAAGTAACTAGGAAACATGGTGCCATCCAATGCTTGTAACTGACATGCTGCCTGATTCTAGTATCTTGTTACTTTAAATGGTCCCAACCAATGAACTTTTAGCTTCTCCAGGGTGTCACAAACTTTGAGTCATACAAAGAGCACCATCTTCCCCATATATGAAATACTTATTCTTAATGTTCCTATCATGCCAGTCACTTTGTCTCAGATTTTTTGTCTTCTGACTCCATCATGTAATTGCACGCCGCTCATCCAATTGAATTAGTTTATCAATGTGCTCCTCTACAATTTCATCAGTCAAGTCCTCCTGTGTGCACACAATATAGCAAGGAGGGTAACATGAATTCTACAGGTTAAATTTCCTCTATGCTAAACACCAATTGAAAAGGTGTGAATTTATTTAACCTCTTGTATGTAGTCCTATATGCCCATAAAATAACTGATACTTTGTCATCCCAATCCTTTTTTCCTACATCACAATTTTTCATCAATGTATGTCCCAAGATATTGTTAAAATCCTCTTCAGTTCCATTAGATTGTGGGTGATAGGGGTAGTATTATGATGGGCTACCATAAACTCTTCCAATAATATTCTAATTGTCTCATTCAAGAAATGAGTTCCCCTATCACTGGTAAGGCTTCAATGGAAACCATACCGGCTAATGATATTTTCCCATAAAAATATTGACTGTTGTAGCTGCAAGTACAATCCTTTGTAAGCATGGTGCTTCTACCCACCTTGCATGTAATATATGTGCATGTGATAATGTAATGTGCATGCTTGTCCTCTATGTAACTTAGTGAGTAATTGGGATTAAATTCATATCTCCCACTTCTCAAAATCGATTTGTGCTTGCTATAGGTCACAATGGTTCAACATTTCATCTGAGTGTCCTGTTAAGATTTCCTATTTGTTGATAATGATCACAGGCTTTGACAAAATCCTTAGTATCTTTTGTAAAGTGTTCTACCACCATAATCCTAACGTTAGTAATATCTTGCATGCATGGTCGTTGATTCACCTGCATAATGACCTCCTATCAAATTCCACCATTGTAATTCTTCCATGATGACTTTGCACTCATGCTCCAAGACACACATACACAAGGACTTTCATCTCTACCCATCTTATATAGGTCTCCTAAACAACTTTAGGTTTGTCACCATGAATGGTGAGTTTCTTCTTCTCTAGTGTTCTCTTAATTCCCTTCAGGAATGCAACTTTTCTATCTTAGGGTGTAAGAATATTACAATGTCTATTCTAAATCATTCTCATGGTGTAGTAAACTAAATAACTAAGCATTTTTTATAGTGTCTTCCTATGCTTTAGGTTTTCTCACCAAATTTTATTTGTGAAAAGTGATTGGTCCAAATTTGATTTTTTCCAAGCTTGAACTATCAAATGGAAAACTCAAACTTCATGGAATAAAATGATCCAACGATAGATGCATGCTCCTGCAAAAACTTTCTTGTTAACCAGATATTTAAGTTCCATATCTAAATGTAAAATATAAATGGTGTTGCTATAAGTATTTCGTACATCTGCAAACTTCTGAAGCGCGTACACCATTGACAATGCCTCAAACTTCTTACAAACTGTAAAATTGTATAATTTTTCTAGTCATTTTACATCAACTTCCTGCTTGCAAAATAGAAAGGATGATCTACATTACCTTTCCAATTAGCATGGCCAAAAAATTCCTGCCAATTGCATGTTCCAAACAGCAACTATATGATGTATATTGGAATCGTTTGTGTCTAATGTATCATGTTTTCGTAATGTTTGTGTGACTATTATATTTATATGGGAAGTACATGTTTTGGTTAGATTTTATCTCAGATTGAAGTTCTTACAAGTTATTGTTGTTACACATTACCCCAATAATAATTCTCCCCCTTTTTCTTCAAGAAATCCTCTCAGTGGTGAATCTCATCTTAGCTAAGGTAATACCATAAATTAGCATAATGTTGAGGCAGTACCCAATATGTCCAAAGTGTCTCCATTTATTTCACCATAAATGATAACGTAAAAATGGTTTAATTATCTATTTCCCCTTATTTCAAATGACTTAAACCTTAGATATATTGGCAGGATGAAGGACCAAAACATACTTCCTTATATATGATCAATGTCCACATCACTTTGGTACCAAAATCTTTTGTGTCACGAGGGAAATGTAAGACTATACCCATATAGAAGCATATAACAATTGGATGAGAATCGATCATGAACTATTCAACTATAAATGGCATCAAACATTAATTCTTAGATAATCACAATGGTCTTTAACCAGTCCAAATCATTACAAATATACATGAAGGAACTTCTGACAAAGTACTCCAATGAAATGTCCTCCAAAATTGGAATGCTTCGAGAACACCGATGGTGCTCCTAGATGTTAGGCCAAAGACAATATATTTAATTGAAATGAATTACTTAATCCCCAGCTTTTTTGCAGAAAAAAAATTTTTAACTCTTTCTTGAAAGAATCCAGGGACCTCAACCTCCAAAGATCTTCTAAGCATTGATGTCCACATTCGCTAAGCTCCCGTAATCTTCATCAGTGGAGGACATAGATCTCATGTGGATTAACCATATGTTTCTATTTGCATAGGATCTTTTAGTACCAGCATCTTCCATGATGGAGTATGGTCCTTGATGTGGACCTGTGAATTCAAAAAATCCTGCAACACTAACTTTCTTCTCCTATGTTTTACTATTGATAACACATATATTTTATTACTCCACTTCCATCTTGATTATCAATTTTCTTTCAGCACTTTTTGTTACAAACACATCTACTTCATTATTTTGTGCTCTTATCTATTACATCAAAAGAATTCACAGGTATGAATTTTTCTTTATCATTATCTCCATCCTTGACCAGATGTAGAAGCTCTATCTGGACTAATTATACTTATAATGACCCTTTTTATAACAACCATAACAAACAACTTCAGAAATATTTCATTTTTGGACCTCTATCTCCTCCCTGAGAACTAAATTAGTCTTTCCTTGAAGAAGATTAATAGTTAACTGGCCCATCTTCTTAAGCAGATCTTCAACTCAGTAGATGTACTAGGAGAAATATTTGTGCTCACTGGGAGTGGTTGTGGATTCTGGACCAAAGGTGCTGGTGTAGGCTCTACTTTATACAACAATTTCTTTGGGCTCCTCTTCCATGCTTTCTTCTTGCCTTCTTGCAATCTCCTTTGCTTGTTCAATGGTAGCTGGGCGGTCATACTTCACTCGTTGTCTGATCTCTGGCTTCATCCCAAGAATGAAGTGCTTACAGAGGAGATTATCCACGCCATTCATCAACCCATCCGCTAATCCTTCCTTCCGGATCTGGGCATCGAGCTTCCTCCTTAGCTCTAGAACACGAGCATGATAATCCCTTATCTTCTCCTTCTCTCCTTGGGATAGCTTTGTGATATCGATCATGAGATCTGCATATCTCTGTTGTTCACCAAATTCTTCAAGAAAACTTTCAGTTAATAAATCCCATGAATTTTTCACATTATCACCTAGTGTTTCAAACCACCTAAGTGCTGAACCATCCAAAAAGGTAGGAAAAAATTCAGTCCATTGTTCCCTTCTTATAAGGCCATTACAAATACAAGATCATTTAAACTCTTGAATGAAAGAAGAAGCATCTTCATTAGATTGAGCTGAAAAAACAGGAATCTTTCCCATTTTCAAAAGTAACCACCGTGAAATACCAACCCACAAGTACAATCAACAAGACTTATGTGCACAAATAATTGGAATCACCAATACTATACACCTTTCTACAGAAAATAGAAATGACCACGGTAAACTATGGTAAAACTTGACTTACTGCGGTAAAAACTGACTTTACTGTGGTAAACACTATTCACGGTAAAAAGTGAAGTTACTGCGGAGCACCAATCCGGCACTATGATAATTCTTCACCGGGAACTCCTCGTGCTATGATTATTTACTAATGCACAGCCTTTAGTTTGGTGGATGTAATCTGGAAACAAAACAACAACATAACACAAGAATACCATCGACTATGATAAGACAGAATGATGACAAATCTGAAATATCAAAGGAAATTATAATATTAACATGAAATTGTTACAATCTCACCCATGAGGTACTTCAACAAGACTATGGGAGAAACTTTACAATTACACCTCTTGATCGCTTCTTCAACACACCTTTAACTGATGGCTTCCTTCGCACACTTCCTACAATATTTCTCACTACTTCTTTCTATGCTAAATGAGGGGGGTAGCCTCTCTATTTATAGAACTTACAGGCTTATCCATCTTATCTCTAAGATAGGATAAGAAATCCACTCTGACGAATCATATTCCATACCTTAACTCTTATCTGTACATGTAAGCTTATCTCTTAAGATAAGATAAACCTTATCATTTTACATGGGTTCCACATTTTTAGAATTTTTACAAATAAAATACACAAAATATTTATGACCTCACTCCTTGTCCTTATTACTAATATAATATTCTAATTCCTAATCATGTAGACCCTACTTCTCTAATTACCCAAACTTTGACATTTTAACATTACCGGACCACTTACGACAAATATTTACTTTTTACAACATTCCTATTGTACTTTGACTGTTACCGTACTCCACATTATTTGCGGCGTCGTACTGGCAGCGCCGTTATCTTCTATCGGACGCTACTACTAATTACACTTAACAACATTCTATTCCTAATACATACATTAATGAAATAGAAATTATGGAGGAAAATTTTAGTGTCGACATCTTCCCCCTTCCTAGCTTCTACTCCGTCCTCGGAGTAGACTCTTCTGGTGCGTGGAAAATCTTCAACTTGTCGTGGTTGACCCATTTCGTAATGGGAGTGCCATCCAATTCCTCCAGTCGGTACGTACCATTTTCATGCACAGCTGCTATTTTGTAGGGCCCCATCCATTTTGGAAGAAATTTCCTCTGTCTTCTTTTTTTGTATCTGGAATCATATACTAGAACCAAGTCATTCACCTGAAATGGAGACCAAAGGATCTTTTGATCAAAGTATTCCTTCTGCTTCATTTTCTTCTTATGGCTTGTATCCTTTGCTATTTCCCTCATTTCCTCTAGCAAATGAAGATGTACCAACCTTTCTTTTACTGAATCACTTTCATCCATCCTTTCATTTTTCATAACTCTCACAGTAGGAATATCAAACTCAATAGGAAGAACTGGATCAATGCCATAGGCCAACTGAAATGGAGAGTATCCTGTTGCTGACTTTGATGTTGCCCTATATGCCCACAATGCTGCATGAATCCTCTTATCCCATTTATGTACCTGCAAGGCTGCATCTTTTGCTAGAATTTGACACAACACAAAATTTGTTCGTTCCACCTGTCCATTTGTGCTTGGTTTGTATGTTGTTGCCTTCCTATGCTTAATAGAAAACTTATTGACTAGGGCTTCTACCACCTCATTAATGAAGTGGCTTCCTTGATCTGTTACAATTTCTAATGGACAACCAAATCTGGTGACAATGCGTTCATATATGAACCTTGCCACTTCATCCATGGAAGCTGTTTTCAATGGCCTAGCTTCAACCCACTTGGTTAAATAATCTGTGGCAACTACAATATACTTATTTTGGCGTGATGTAGTTGGAAGTGGACCTACAATGTCTATTCCCCACTTTTCAAAGGGACCAAGTGGAAGAATAGGACATAATGGAGCTGATGAAGTCTTACGGTTACCATGTGTTTGACAAATATCACATGTCTTACAATAATTATAACAATCTTTAAAAAGAGTGGGCCAGTGATAACCTGCATCCAAGATCCTTCTTGCTGTAAGTTGTCCAGAGAAGTGCCCTCCACATGTACCATTATGGAATTCTTCTAGCAGCTCCTTTCCTTGATCACGTCCAACTGCCTTCTTGTACTGTCCATCAGGTCCTATTCGAAATAATGCTCCATGCAGAATAGAATATGGACGACTGGCTTGAGTAATCTTTCTCTTAGTCTTTGCATTGGCACCATCAGGAAACTTGAATTCATTCAGATAATTCCAAATATCTATGTATTCACTAGGGATTGTGTCAAGGGAGAACAATGCTGCATCGGGAAAATCATCATCATCACAAGATGATCCTAAACCATCATAGGCTCGAGAGAGTGCATCTGCATTGACATGCTTCTTTCCTGGCCTATCTATAATATCAAATTCAAATTCTTGTAGCAAAATTATCCATCTTGCTATCCTCCCTGATGGGTTAGGCTTATTGACAATATATTTCAGAGCCTGATGATCTGTTACAACTATAAATTTCTGCCCTAGCAAGTAATTTCTAAACTTCTTTACAGCAAAAATGATAGCCAGAGCCTCTTTTTCAGTTACAGTATAGTTTACCTCAGCACTGCTCATTTGTCTGCTCCCAAAGTAAATTGGATGTTCATTCCCATTTTCATCCTTTTGGCTCAAAGTACTTCCTAGTGCTGCATCTGAGGCATCAGTGTACACAATGAATGGCTTGCTCCATTCTGGATTCTTCAAAACAGGTGAAGACACCAGGGCTTCCTTCAGTTGTTCAAAAGCTTCATGTGCCTTATTTCCTGGTTCATAAGTAACATCCTTCTTCAAGAACTGGGTTAGTGGCTGTGCAATCTTTGAGAAATTCTTGATGAACCTTCTATAGTAACCCACATGGCCTAAAAATGATCTCAACTTACTTCTATTCATAGGAAATGGTAAATCTTTGATTTTTGAAACTTTATCAGGATCAGTACCAATACCATCTCTGGATACAACATGCCCTAACAAGACGCCTTTAGAACATCCAAAGACACACTTTGTAGGGTTTAGTGAGGCTTGTGCTTCATCTAACCTTTGAAATGCTGTCTCCATCTGGTGCAGGTGGTCCAACTTGCTCCCATAGATGCAAAAATCATCCAGAAATACTCTGATGAAGGTCCCAATGTAGGGTTCGAACACCCTATTCATCAAACGCTGGAATGTTGCTGGAGCATTACACAACCCAAAAGGCATAACTCTATAAGCAAACGTTCCCCAAGGAGTGGTGAACGTGGTCTTCAGCTGATCTTTCTCTGCTATACGAACTTGGTTGTAGCCGCTATATCCATCAGCAAAACTATAGCATTCCTGGCCAGCTACTTCATCCAAGATCTGATCTGAAAATGGAAGAGGGTAATGATCCTTCTTTGTTGCCTTATTGAGCTTCCTGTAATCAACACAAATGCGTAGCTTCCCATTCTTTTTTATTGAGATCACAATGGGAGAAACCCATTCTGAATTCTCCACAGCAAATATGAATCCTGCATCAAGCAACTTATCTATTTCTTCTTTTACAGTCTTGGAAAAATTAGGATTCATTCTATATGGCATTTGCTTTATGGGCTTAGCACCATCTACCAGCTCAATACAATGTTCTACCCAACTTACTTGACGGAGTTCCTTGTAATCAAAAGTGAATAGGTGTATGTACCTTCGAAAGAGCTGGAGGTAGGATTCCTTCTCACTCTCCATCACAGCATCACCAATCTTTATTTGTTGGAGACGATCATCAACTTCTTCTTCAGAGAATTTTATGGGGTCATGAGTTGGTGTGACTGGCAGGATATCCATGACTGAAACATCCACCTCGCTTTCTTCATCTTCAGTGTCCACTTCACTGGTACTAGAGTAATCAGAGGATGTCCAATCATCAGTTTCATCACTTGAATCCACAGGTTCTGCTTTATGATGCCGAGGGATCACATTTATTTTCACCCTCTCTCTACCACGTCCAAGTGTCATGAAACCTTCATTCCAGTAGTTTCTTGCATGAACTCTCCTTAGCCATGGTCTTCCCAGCAGCATTGGGTATGCAACAGTACCATTTTTCATCACCTGAAAGTCTACCACACATACAACACCCATAACAGATATTGCCACATTTGAAACTACACCTTCTGGTTTAGTTTTTCCCTTATTTAATGACCTTAACATAAGTGTTGAAGGGCGATCAATTTTTAAACCCAACATATTCATTACAGACTCGGTCATTACATTAACTGCAGCACCTCCATCAACTAAGACATCATGAATTGAAATACCATTACATAATACCTCAGCTTGTGGAGCATAGGGATCTGCCTCTGCCTCCAAAACAGGGACCTCAACCTCCTTCTTTCTTCGAGCATTGAGTCCACCTCGCAACTCCCGCCTCTTCTCAGAAGACATAGCCAAGAGTTGACCATATGTAATATTTGCAGGCCTTTTGGACAGATCTTCCAAGATGGAGTATGGTCCTTGCCCCTGTGAAATCAGAAAATCCTGCACACCCAACTTTCTTCTCCTATGTTTCTTACTAGTTTCTCCTTTCATCTTCTTAGGATCAGTTCCATCTTGATTATCTTTTTCTTTCTTTCTTTTTGTTACAAACACATCTACTTCATTATTTCTGCTCTTATCTACTACATCAAAAGAATTCACAGGTGCTTTTCCTTTATCATTATCTTTTGTACCAGATGTAGAAGCTCTATCTGGACAATTATACTTATAATGACCCTTTTTATAACAACCATAACAAACTACTTCAGAAATATTTCTTTTTGGACCTCTATCTCCTCCCTGAGAACTAAATTCCTTTCCTTGAAGAAGATTAATAGTTAACTGACCCATCTTTTTGAGCAGATCTTCATACTCAGTAGATGTACTAGGAGAAATATTTGTGCTCACCAGGAGTGGTTGTGGATTCTGGACCAAAGGTGCTGGTGTAGGCTCTACTTTAGCAACAATTTCTTTGGGCTCCTCTTCCATGCTTTCTTCTTGCCTTCTTGCAATCTCCTTTGCTTGTTCAATGGTAGCTGGGCGGTCATACTTCACTCGTTGTCTGATCTCTGGCTTCATCCCAAGAATGAAGTGCTTACATAGGAGATTATCCACGCCATTCATCAACCCATCCGCTAATCCTTCCTTCCGGATCTGGGCATCGAGCTTCCTCCTTAGCTCTAGAACACGAGCATGATAATCCCTTATCTTCTCCTTCTCTCCTTGGGTTAGCTTTGTGATATCGATCATGAGATCTGCATATCTCTGTTGTTCACCAAATTCTTCAAGAAAACTTTCAGTTAATAAATCCCATGAATTTTTCACATTATCACCTAGTGTTTCAAACCACCTAAGTGCTGAACCATCCAAAAAGGTAGGAAAAAATTCAGTCCATTGTTCCCTTCTTATAAGGCCATTACAAATACAAGATCGCTTAAACTCTTGAATGAAAGAAGAAGCATCTTCATTAGATTGAGCTGAAAAAACAGGAATCTTTCCCATTTTCAAAAGTAACCACCGTGAAATACCAACTCACAAGTACAATCAACAAGACTTATGTGCACAAATAATTGGAATCACTATACTACAAAGTGACTTTACACCTTTCTACAGTAAAATAGAAATGACCACGGTAACTATGGTAAAACTTGACTTACTGCGGTAAAAACTGACTTTACTGTGGTAAACACTATTCACGGTAAAAAGTGAAATTACTGCGGTAAATACTATTCACGGTAAAAAGTGAAGTTACTGCGGTAAATATTATTCACGGTAAAAAGTGACTTTACTGTGATAAATACTATTCCAGCAAAAATGACTTTGTCATGGTAACTACTATTCACGGTAAAATGAGTTTACCATGGTAACTACTATGCACAGTAAAAACAAGGTTACCCTCCAATTGATTTTTGACTAAGTGGGAATATCTCTCCAGAAAATCCACCAACGAGGAATGGTCCCGGCAACGGAACCAAAATGTCATCACCAATCCGGCACTATGATAATTCTTCACCGGGAACTCCTCGTGCTATGATTATTTACTAATGCACAGCCTTTAGTTTGGTGGATGTAATCTGGAAACAAAACAACAACATAACACAAGAATACCATCGACTATGATAAGACAGAATGATGACAAATCTGAAATATCAAAGGAAATTATAATATTAACATGAAATTGTTACAATCTCACCCATGAGGTACTTCAACAAGACTATGGGAGAAACTTTACAATTACACCTCTTGATGGCTTCTTCAACACACCTTTAACTGATGGCTTCCTTCGCACACTTCCTACAATATTTCTCACTACTTCTTTCTATGCTAAATGAGGGGGGTAGCCTCTCTATTTATAGAACTTACAGGCTTATCCATCTTATCTCTAAGATAGGATAAGAAATCCACTCTGACGAATCATATTCCATACCTTAACTCTTATCTGTACATGTAAGCTTATCTCTTAAGATAAGATAAACCTTATCATTTTACATGGGTTCCACATTTTTAGAATTTTTACAAATAAAATACACAAAATATTTATGACCTCACTCCTTGTCCTTATTACTAATATAATATTCTAATTCCTAATCATGTAGACCCTACTTCTCTAATTACCCAAACTTTGACATTTTAACATTACCGGACCACTTACGACAAATATTTACTTTTTACAACATTCCTATTGTACTTTGACTGTTACCGTACTCCACATTATTTGCGGCGTCGTACTGGCAGCGCCGTTATCTTCTATCGGACGCTACTACTAATTACACTTAACAACATTCTATTCCTAATACATACATTAATGAAATAGAAATTATGGAGGAAAATTTTAGTGTCGACATGCCTTGGGCCTTTTTTCTTGACAATTCGGACAAGATTCTCCTATATTTACCCTGGGGGGAAATATATGGAAATTCATTTGGTGACTCAATGGGGTCAAACTGCCTGCTAGGTAGAAGAACAGTGGCCTTTTAGCAATCCATTGGGCATGGAGTCATAAGGAGCTGGAATAAACTGAAACCTTGAACTCTTGATAGCCTGATTACAGCATTGCAATCCTTCCACTGAAGCACACTGAACTATAGAAATGTAAAACATCTCCAGGAGCAACAAAACCTGTGCCAAAGCACTTAGGGAAATTGAAACCTAACTACAACAAGACAATGTGCATACCCACTTAGAGGAATTGAAAATCTAGGCTAATATTTACAAGGGTAAACCTTTTCCTTTTAGTAACAATGTTTGAGATAGATTCCATTGACTGGAATCTGAGTTCTTCACCATCCAATGTAGACCAATTGGAAGGCATTGCTACTCTTACATTTTGTGACCATGTAGGGGCCACTCCAAATGGCATCAAACTTGGAATGCCTTCCTGGTTTTGCTCTGATCTGCATCCCATTTTAGAACTAGATCTCCTTCTTGGAAGGTCTTGCTCTTGCTTTCTTATCAAAGGTCTTCTTGATCAAGGCTTGATCCTTTTCCATTGCTTGAATTGCATGTTCTCTAGTTTCTTCCAATTCCATCAACTCTGCATACCTGACCTCCATGGGTTCAAACTCAGATAACTCCAACTTGCTTCATGAGCTCCAATGTTGGCTCAATGATATAGGAAATACTGCCTCTTTCCCATAGACAAGCTTGTATGGAGAGTTACCTGTAGACCTTTGGTGTTATTCTATCAGCCCATAAAGTTGATTTTAGCTTTGTATGCCAAGTCCTTTGATTTTCATCAAGAGTCCTTCTGATATGATCCTTAACAAATTCTTGTTTGTGGACTCTAGCTTGGCCATTACCCTGAGGGTAATAGTTTGAAGAAGTGCTCAAATAGATCCCATTCTTGACAGCCCATTCAGTAATCTTAGAACCTATGAATGCCAATGCATTATCTGATATGATAGTGGCAGGATTCCAAACCTGGTCACTATTCCCTCATAAAAGTCTAGTATGCTAGACTCATTTGCTCTTTGAGTGCTACTACTGCTTCAGTCCACTTGGTGAAATAGTCTGTTGCTGTGAGAATCCACTTGTGGCCTTGGCTTGAATTTGGATTGATGACTCCAATGAAGTCCAATCCCCATTGCATGAATGGTTGATCAACTTAGATTGGATGGAGTGGGAGTACTGCTAGTTTTTCATTTCCTGTGAAGAATGCACATCTCTTGCATTTCTTGATCCATGCATAGCAATCACTGAACATTGTAGGCCAATAATAACCCTAGCCTTCATGATCTTGAGAGCTGTTACTCTTGGGGAAAAATGGCCTCCAGCTTCTCCATCATGAAACTCTTGTAACACCCTCTCAATTTGACCTGTCCCAATGCATCTCAATAGAACT
Source organism: Taxus chinensis (assembly GCA_019776745.2). NCBI lineage: Eukaryota > Viridiplantae > Streptophyta > Pinopsida > Cupressales > Taxaceae > Taxus > Taxus chinensis. The sequence goes on along the minus strand of JAHRHJ020002908.1, from coordinate 200,132 downwards.
CCATTGATGTCTTTCTTGAACAAAACACCATCAACAAGCACATATGGAATGGCTTGTAATCTGAAGTATCTCCTTTTTGCTTTTCTCATTTCTAGAGGGCATAAGCCTGTTTAGGAAGTGTATCATATCTTGGGTCCAACAAGGAGTGGGTGCATCATCATTTGATTCCTGTTCTTGACCATCTGTAGTACCAAACAGTTCTTTTTCATCACATGCTTCAACTTGTTGACTCAAAGCTAGCTGCTTCACATAACCCTTTCCACGAACTAACTTGGTGACCTTGATCTCAATGTCATATTCCATGACACGAGTGATCCAACCTGCACTTTTCTCATTCAAATCCTTGTTTAGGAAGGAAGTCCTTGACTCCAGCATGAGAGACCAATAATTGGATCTTGTTGTTTGAGACTAGGTGCTTGAATTTCTTCAAGCTCCTGATCACTGCAAGGACATGCTTTTCAATGAAAGAGTACCTCACCTCATAATCCTCCAAGCCTTGACTGAAGAAAGGCAATGGGCTGTTCTAACCTTCTTTGTTCTGTTGTACCAAGATTATAGAAATTGTGTCTCCACCCCAAATGCATATAGGATGAAGTCCTTGGAGAAGTTTGGGTTGATGAGAGTTGGAGCTTGAGATATAGCTTCTTTGATTGCCTCAAAACTTTCCTTGCCTTCTGATGTCCATTTAAATGCCATGCTTCTTCTTTAACATCAGTGTTATTGGCTTTACAAGAGCTGCAAAATTTGGAACAAACCTACGTGACAAAATTTATCCTTCCCAAGAAACTTTGAAGAGCCTTCTTGTGACTTGGCAATGGTAGTGCTCGAATGGCTTCAACTCTTTCTGGATCAATTGTCAACCCTTCCTTTGAGACAATATGGCCTAGAAGTTTTCCCTCATGAGCCAAGAATATGCATTTTTTGGGATTCAATGATACTCCAAATCTTCTACACCTCTGAAATACTTGCCTCAAATGAAAGAGGTGATCTGCTGCATTTTTGAGAATACAGTGATGTCATCAAGATATACAGAACTATTTTATTGATCAACCCCTTGAATGCCATATCCATTGCCCTTTGGAAAGTGTAGCTCCAGCATTTGATAACCCAAATGGCATCTTCTTGTAGGCATATGTGCCCCATTTGGTTGAAAACTGTCTTGAACTGATCTTCTTCTTTCACCATTACTGATTATACCCTGAGTAGCCATCTAGGAGAGAAAATCTCTCTGAACCAGCTACAACTTGTAATATTTGTTCCATTGAAGGAAGTGGGTAATGATCTTTGAGAGATGCTCTATTTAGATCTCAGAAGTCCACACACAATCTGATTTCTCCATCTTCTTTCTGACTGGAACCAAGTTTGCAACCCAACTTGAATGCTTGATCGGGAATATAATGCTTGCCTCTATTAGCTTGTTTAACTCTTTCTTCATTAGAGGCTCAATGTGAGGGTTGACTGGTCTCTGCTTCTGCCTGATGGGCTTATTCATGGATCCAATTCAATGGTATGTTGTGCCAACTTGGGATTGAAACCTCTTAAGTCTTCATAAGTCCAAGTGAAGACATCTGGAAATTCTTGACAAAGCTGTATGAAATCATATTTCTCTTGCTCAGTGGCCACTTTACCAATTTGAAGTGTTTTCCTTCATCAACTGAAATGGCTCTGAATCTTCTCTCCTTGACCTGAATGTTTAGCTTTCTCCTTCCAGGAACTGATCATTAGGGTTGAAGATAGACTCCAAGGTTACTAAACCTTTTGGAAGCTTGTTTGTCTCAGCTGCACCACTTGATCACCATACTGCTGCTCTAATTTGTCCTGATTCCTAGCTGAGAACTCAGCCTCTTCTTGTAGAAAATTGACAATTTGTTGATCATTCTCAAACACTTGCCAACTTGTGTTATTATCTGGAACTGCTGGCCTCACAATCACATGGATATGTGGTTGTACCTTTTTCCCTTTTGATGTTTTCAACCACATCAAACGTTGCTCCAACTGATGCGAGCCTATCTGCAGCTTCATTCTTTTTCCTGGGTGTGGACACGATGTTGAAAGCTTCAAAATCCTCAATGAGGTCCCATACCCTATTCTTGTAGCTCCTGAGTAGGTCATTCTTTGTAGCATGTTGTCCCTTGACTTGGTTGACAATCAGCTCACTATCTCCAAACACTTGCAAGTTCTTTATGCCCTCTCTTTTGCCCAATGAAGTCCATGAATCAAAGCTTCATATTCAGCAGTGTTGTTTGAGCAAGAAAACTGGAAATATAAAAGATGAATAATATTTGATGCCTTGGGGTGAAACAAGCATAATTCCCCCTCCTGCACCTTGCTTATTTCTTGATCCATCAAAAAAAAATGCCAGACCTCATTGTCATCCTTATGGTCTGGCTTGGTGATGCTAGGAATAGGATGATTTTCTTCATGTATGCAATAGAACTCCTAGCTCAGATTCTTCTATTTCTTGGTAAGGGATCAAAAGCATGTACCTTGCTTGCCCATTCATCAAGAGTCAAATCTGGGATGCTTCCAACCTTGGTGTCAGCTTCATCTGTGCTTGGATAATCTTCTTGATCAAATGCTGAACAATTGGCATTGATTGGCTTGGAGTATGAGGCTCAATATGAAAGTTTGCAATTGGTTCAGATCTGATTGTGACCCTTAGTACCATATCTTGTTCTGAACAACATGTGTGACCAATCAGCAGATAATAGCCTCCAATTTTAGCAGTGAAATCCCTTGACAAGCATAGGGCAAAGAGTGGTGGCAAATCTATGACTGACACATCTTGTAAAACGGTAACATTGGGGCATGCATGCAAGGTAAGATTCAAACCTTTAATCACTCCAACTATTGCTACTGCTGTCCCATCCAATTGCACTACCCCCTTTGATATGATTTCATATTGAGACCCAGCTGATCAGCTATTTGCTTGGGCATGACAGAACTACTTGCCCCAGAATCAATCATGCAATTGTGTACTAATTTATCCCCAATGATTAATGAAACATAGAATGGAGGGGGTTTCAAAATTTACCTTGTTTTCCTCCATGATTCCCTTCAGGCTGAGCAGCATTTGTGAGGACCTTCCCTTGCATATGGACATGCTAATTTGAAGTTGACCAATTCTTCATGGCAGCTTGTAGAAGATCTCTTTGGCCTGGGATGGATAAATATTCCCACATTCATATATTCACATTTGTCTTCTTCATCTTGATCAATGATGTTGAAAGGGGATGAAAGATCCCTTTGTTGTCCTTTAACCTGCACATTCCTTTCTTGCACATGGGCAGCAACATCTAGCATTTGAGTTGGCTTAGAAGGTGGTTTGGGCTGTCCTTACGTGTTTGGAACTGTATTTTTCTTACCAACACCTTGTGGAGTGATGGAAGGTTGTAGATCACTTGGAGCCAATGACTGTTCTTCACCCAATATTCCTCTTCTTTGACCTTGTGTTAGCTGCTAACACTTTGAGAAATTGTTTGATTCATGCCACAAAAATCCTCAGCTTGCCAATTCACAAGTGTGGTATCATTTGGAGCTATGTTTTGCTGAGATGTTCCTTGTTGCTGATTTGTTTCTTGACTCACTTCACCCTCTACACCAGTAGTTGTCACCATCAAGGCTTGGTTCAAAGCACCATTGAAGCACATAGATTGGTTGTGAGGTTCATTGCATGGGAAACACCAATCATACTCTTGAGCTATGTTGTTTTGTGCACTGGCACTAATGCTTTAGAAGCAGATGTATTACATTGGGGTTATAGGGCTGAAATGGTCTATTGGCGGGAGGCCTTACTTGGCTTTGATTTGCAGCTGGATTGGGTGGCCTATTGGGCTGGTATGGTTGCCTATTAGGTTGAGCTTGAGGCTGATAAGAAGGTCTAAAACCTTGGGCTTGCTGCCTCTTGAGTGTAACCAGCTCATTTCCCAAATTTTGCAATTGTTTCATGACCTCTTGGAGTTCATTTGAAGGCACTAGAGGATGAAGTAGAAGTTTCATTTGAACTTTGATTTCTAGGAGTGGGAATATGAGACAAAGTGGGTGCTTGACTAGTACTTGGAATTTCTAAGTTTGGATACAAGGGCATGGGAGGCCTAGGAGCCAGCTTACCAGCTTGAATAAGACATTTTCAGCCCTAATGGCAATGCTATAAGCAGCATGTAAGGTTGTGCCTCCCATAGATTGAATTAACATAGAAATATCAGAATTCAAAGCCTTAAGATAATATAGAAAAGCACCTTCAGCTGTTGGCCTAACTGCCACTGGAATCCTATCCCAAGACCTTTGAAATCTGAAGTTGAAGTCAGTCAGCTACTCATTGGGAGCTCTCTTGATAGTTGTCAATTGTTCAAGTAGAGACAAATTGTCTCCCTTTTCTCCAAACTGCTCATGGAGAACTATGCATAACTGATTCCAATTTTGGATAGAACCAGCTCCAAGGCTCCTAAACCATTGCAATGCCTTCCCTTTGAACGAAGATGCTAGCAAAATTCAGCAACATCCATTTCATTTATCTCATGGATTGCACAAATGTTAGTAATGTCTTTGACATGATCACCAGGAGTGGTATGATTTTCTCTAGTGAAAAATGGAATGTTCTTCAATGCTGCAATTGGAACTGGATTCTGTGCATTGAGGGCAAGTGGGCTGCTGCCAGTGAAGTTGACAAAAGGGTTTTGTTGTGCCATTCTGATTGGCCTGAGAACCCTTGTTGATTGGATGAAAGGTCTGCCAGGTGGAGGGGTTGATAAAGTTCTGTTAGGTGGAGATGGTGATCTTTATGGTCTTCTTCCTCTCCTTCCCCTGCCTGGTGATAACTGCAAGTAGATAAATAACCCTTCTTCTCGAATGTGAGACCTGGTTCGAATTCTTCTCATGTACCTGGGCAACCTATGCTGCTACACCACTAAATTCTATCCCTTCGAAGTCACCATATGTGTTAGATAATGAGCCTCAAAAGGCTAGATCCTGCCAAGTTACACACCAAACCTGACAATATTAAAAATAGAATTTAAAACTTTGAAGGACCTGAAAGATACAATTCTTCAATTCAGTTATCTGGTCTTGTTGTGAAGCTACTAATCCCCGAAAGGTACAGGTGAAACTTGGGACATGCTTGACACCTGGGAAAACCTGAAATACTAAAAACTATGAAATTTTGAAAGTCAAAATCTCAAAAATCTAAGAATACCCTTTTGAAGATTATCCCCCGATCTATCAACTGGTGAAATTTTGACTTGTTTTGAGAAAGTTAAGCCTTTGAAAATTGATTTTAGAGTTCAGCCTAGAAAGTGAAAAATCTGAAATTGGAGAACTTGTAATTTCTAAGTCCAAATTTCTTGAAAATTCCTTCAAATCTTGTGGAATGACCTCTTGGTCCCTGCTAGGCATGCCAAAACTGTTGGAGATGAATCACAACACCCCTAAATCTCTTTAACTCGATGGGTTGAGACTCTCAGTGTAATTACATAACATGGAGCTTTCCCAAGTGTGGGACCTTGCGAAATCAGAAAATCTCTCCGGATGAAGGCCGGTTCCTATTCCTCTGTTCAGATGCACACGTAAAAATTCAGAGGGTTTACTCAAAAACCTAATCTAACTTGCCAAGGAGATAGGGTAAGAAGATGCATAAAATAAAACCTAAACTAACAAAGGTGATGCACCGAGGAATGAAGAACACCTGTCTTGCCAATAAACACAAACCATTAAAATGCAATGCAAGATCATGCACAGATAACTAGATTTGCAGTGAAAGATCAGGAGGATGCAAATGAACATAGAGAGGGTTGAGAATCATCCACAGACATGCATTATTTGCTCCAAAGATTGATACAATACACTACAAAAATGCCAAGAGGCAAAGTTGCATTATAGTTTTAGATGGGAGGTTTGAACTCCACAAATTCACCTGCCAAAGAGAAGAAGGGAGGGGAAAAACAAGAATTTCCAACCTTTAGAAAGAAGCCCCTCCTTACAATTTATAGGAAGAATGAGAGAGAAAAGAGAGAGGAATTCCAAATCTACCCCAACCACCTCTAGGTTGCATTTAATTCATCTCATTATGGTGGTAGGTGAGAACCCTAGCAAACCCAAAAAATGGAAAATTGTATTTTGCATTTTTGAATAACTTTTTCTCACCCAATTAAAGATATCTAGTCGTAGTTGGACAGAGGACCTCGTAAGCTTTCCAAAAAGTCCAAGCTTGCGTGAATCCCATCTCCCTGTGAAAAGTTATGAGCATTTGAATATCTGCGTTAGGGTTTGCTTTCTGTCAGGGTGTCAACGCTCAAAATGTTGCTCCTCCTGAAGATGCACTTCTTGAAGATGCACCTCGGTGCATCCATCCTCATGTCAACATACTCTTAAGTGCGCCATAGGTGCTGAAAATGTGGTGTCGACACTTTATGTTGTACGACCCTAGCTTGTGCCTTGGGCACGAATTTTCGCATGTCGACACTTTGTGTTGGAGTATATTTACCCAGGGGGAAGATATATACAACAGTTACTATGAAGATACCTAATAAGAGCAAAGAAAATTAAGAGAAATCAATTATATCTTGAAAGTTCACAATAATCTAAATTTGAATTAGATGCGAAATTTTAAAAATCAACTTATTAACTTTCCTGTGTAGGAAAGGTTTCCCAGGATGGGAGGAATTACATAGCTCTTACAGGGCAAGTGCCTGCATAAGCCAAAGGAATTATGGAATCTACCCTGTCATATTGTTGGAGATTCATGATTGTACTTTCTAGTTGTAAAGATGGTTCAAAAGTAGTGAATTAAATGTTTATTGAAGTAATTTAGATGCAAAAATTAGTCTGTAAAGTTCAAGTCATTGGATGCAAGACTCAGAATACATTAGTCAATGGAAGGGGTCTTCCTTCAGAGGATTCTCCATGGAAGGGCCTTGAGATACTTTAATAGTTAACACTCCAATTTACTTGGGGGTAAAGCAATTCAAGCATGTTAGATGGTCACGATTCTTTAAAGAGACACTCACATGTTAAGCATAATAATATTTATATAGTAAATACTAAATATCATATCTAAATCCAAATTTTAGAACCCAAAATCCTAATTCAATCAGCTTACAATTGGGCTTATCAAACACTATCGGCCCAGCCCCAACCCATATTAACACAAATACTAAGGCTATATTTACATGAAGATCACATGTTGTATTTGTATGCAAAGATCTCAGACTATTAATAAAATTCCTTTTAGCAAGAGCATTGGAAAACTAAAAAAACTAAAAACAAAAATTGATAGCATGTGCATCAACAAACCAAAAACCAAAACAGCTAAAAAATAATGAAAAAGATAAATCGTCAAAACACACGTCAAAATTAACTACATGTCAAAAATTTCTAAATGTCAGTCAAATTCAAGCTAATCTCGTGAATGTACACAAATACCATTTCCATAGGGGGAACGCCTTTGGCGTAAAGAAAAAAAAAAACTAAACTATGTAAAGGACAAAAAAGGAAAAAACATCAATTCGCCAATAAGAATGCTCGTATCTCCTCAACAAATAAAGTGCCTATTAGATGTGGGTAGATTTGAGAGAAATTTTTTCTACGGTATTTCCATATTGTATATAACTAATTTGGGTTGACGATATGGAGCTTTCTTATATTCTTGTTTAGAGTCTTACTTTTTTGAACATGATGGGAACATTTTTAAAGGAATGAATATCCCTATGACTATTCCTTTTTAACACCACGTGATTGAAGTGTGTGTGTGTGTGTGTGGATCAGGACATTTCTATAGCTATTAATTATTTGTGAGAGGAAAAATGAAATGAAGTTAGAAACTAAGGATTGTCTTTCTATTGGTTATAGAGGATACTAATGTTTTAGTGATAGATATGAATAAATGGAAGAAAGTATTTATAGATTTCTAAACGGGAAATGATATGTCAATTTTTGGGCACAAATATATCTATTGAGAATCTATCAAAGTGGAAAGAATAAATCCCATGGAGGGAATTCCATTTCAAGATCCAAAATGGGTTATATTTTATATTATTTATTATCATTTATGGTCAAATTATGATGTATAGATAAATTTATAGGACATTACATGTACTCCTTAACAACCACCAGTGTCTTAAAATATGATTCAAACTATAATAGGATTCATATTGATATTGAAATTAATGATTCCTCTCTCAAGAACATGACCTTGAAATATTAGTGGACATATTTGTTCCCATTGATTACCCTTTTAAATCTAGAAGTTTTCTATGATATAATTATTTGGCACATAAATTTATATGATAATTAAGATGAAAATTTAAAACCAATTTGAGTCATCCATTCAAGTATTTCTATAAATTGATGGCATTTATTGAAAAATAAAGTTGATGTATCCCTATGCTAGAGGCATTTTCATCATATTTTTCAATCTCACCATTTGCTTATGACACTGTGATTTCCATCTTTCCACCAAATTAAATTAAAAACCTTCTCTATCCATCCCCAATGGATCGAATTTCCCCACCTTCTATTACGATTTTGAGGGAGGTATTACTTGTATCCATTGGAAATTATTTGGATGGATTTGTGGTCTCTTGTCCTAAAAATGAGAAATACAACCACACAACATTTACACTTATTTTACTATTGATATATGGATACCTCAATTGACCTCTTGACAAATATTAAGCTCAAAGTTCATGAAAAGGCTTGGACTCATCCCTAGACAATGAAGGTCATCCCTTCAAATGCATGAATTATTTTGATTTAGTGTACATTGCTTCAAATTTAAGGAGTTTGAAATGCAAAGTGAATGGAAGATTTTTGTGGTGGAAGGATGCCCTTACCTATCATTTGGTTTTGAATGGTAAAACAAATAGTGAATTTGATTATGATTCAAAATGGTAAATTTAGTAGATATAGTGTCAAAAACACAATTAGAGGAAAAGGAAGAGTTGTTGTCCACAAATACATAATAAAAGAACTGTGGATTAAAGGAGGTAGATTAGGTTTTTCTTAAATTGGTGGGAAGAGAAGGGGCTCTGGATTAACCAATATATTTATTTGGTGAAGTTTTGGAGTCTCTTCTATAATAAGAACCACTAGAATTTTTTTAAAGGGAACGTTATATCCCATGGTGGAACTCATCCTATCATGGACATGGAAATTTTATCTTGGTATCCTCAATGGAAGATATCAAGGACTCAACTTTTTTGGGTAAGAGGAGAAAAGGGAAAACATATATGACCTTGTATTTTTTTAAAAAGGATAATTTTGTAGAATCCCAAAAATTAATTGTTGTCTTTTTGTAGTGTAAATACTACTCTTTGATTATATAGGTGTTATTTCTTTTCATAGGACATGTCTCGGTGGATTTTAGGGATGTTGTCCAAATTTCTCATTCGTTAATCAAATTAATGCAATAGATACTAAAGAAATTAAAAACTCATAAAAGATAGAGGGTTTATGTTACCCACATGTTACCTTGGATGTTTGATGCTTGATATAGGCGTTGAATAATGGATCTTTGCTACGAGACCTGCAAATAACATAGACTAAAATTGTTTTTTTATTAGATAAATATGTGCGGGGCTTTCTTGACTAAGAAGTTCTAAGAATATTTTGACATCCTTGGTGGATTTCTACCCCCGTTTATTTAAAAAACAATGAAATGAAATAAGTGCTATAGAAAACATGTAGAAACAATAGCAACACTGAATCTAGAAACTGATTAATATGGATTTCAATCTGATTCGATGTAAATGAATGTCAAATATTTTTTACCTGTTCTAGGTCGAAGATGACCCAAACTATGTAGAGGTAGGTAACTGACGAACAGGGAGGATGGATGTGAAGTTGTAGATGAAATATACAGACCTGCAAGGTTTGAGACTGATCTGGAAGATGATAAGGACCTATAACTACTATAAGAGGATTTGAAGAAGAGGACTAAAGGCACAAGTGAAGGATAAAGGATGAAAAAGAGTAATTAGAATATATTATTGGATAAACAAGGACCTGTTCAATGACGAATGGAGGGATCAGAAGTGAATGTGGTAGGAAAATACAAATCCAAGGATGATAAGATGAAAATGGTAACCTACAAGAAAAACGAGTTGTGGGAGGGGACTTCTATGTATTTCTGAAGCTTCTATGTACCTGCAAGATGTTAGAAGCAAAGCTTATACAATAATATGATAAATATACAGAAAGGAATGGGGTATTTTTTAGAAGATCTCACAAATGATGATCGTGAGAGATGTAAGCACACTGAAGGAATGTCTAAGAAGTCTATGGATGTCTCAGAAATTCTCAAGCATGAGGATGCTCAGGTTAGGAGAAAGCTTTAAGATTACAAGCGTTCGATTTTTGATTTCTTGATAATGAATAGAAAGGAAGAAGTCAATTTTATAGGGTCAGCGGAGACCAAGCTAGGGCACTGTTGATTCTGAGGAAATTTACCCAATGGATATGATTTTATGCTTTTGATGAGATGGTTTTTTTATTTTTAAGGATTGGATGAGTGATTTAAAGCATCTAGGTGAGATTAAGTTTTTTGGGGATGAATTTAAGTTTGTTAGGGCATAAAAATAAATAGGGTAAAATCCAGAAAAACAAGGTGATTCATGTGTAGGATAAAAAAATCCTAATTAGAAGGTTGGTTAGGGAAATGAGAAAATGATGAATTAATTAATTACTAAGATGGGACAATTGGGCATATTAAATATTAAAAATGATTAATTAATTAATAAGGATTGGGAAGGGAATTTAATTAAATAAGGGGGATGATTGAATAAATGTGTGCACACAGGTGATGAGGGTATAGATACCGAACTTAGGTGTCTACATTTCCCCCTTTTTGTTGAGGGGTTTGGGCTAGCAATCCATGAGAAAAAAACAAGAAGGGTTAGATGAGGATAAAGGATTGATGATGAGCTCCCCCTCAAATGGGGGATCATTGACATCAATGGAAATCGATAAAGCGTTTGAAAAAAGGTAGATGATGAAGGGCGGGTGGGTGATGAAAGGATGGGTAAAATGATTAACAAGGAAAGATGCCTCAAGTTTACCATGAACTATCTGGACACATGGCAGGTAGGAGATCAAGGTTAGATGTATGCTTCTTACTACACTACTGGGCCTATGAGCATATCGTAATGATTAGGTCACCAGAGCTTCCATGGGTCACAGGATACCTTATTAAGCTATAGGTGGGATTTCTAAGATGGAGGGATGATTAGCCCTTCAGAAACAAGGGTGAGAGAGGGGTGGATTGGTATGTAGATCAATTTATAGAGGTAGATGTTGATCATATTAGGTGTTGACCATATTTGGATTTCCCCACATGGCCTGGTGTGGATGTGGAGATAGTGGGGATGAGGAGGATGATATGGGTGTAGGGGAGATGGATAGAGATGATAGAGGTCATTTGGTTTGATAGGGTGCAGTGAATTTTTTTAATCTTTCATTCATTTCCTCAGGATCTGATTTTTTACAGGAGGGAGGAGTTAGATAGAGAGTTACCAAGTCCTACTATGGTAGACTCATTAGAGGAGGAGGCTATACCATGGAATGATGATGATGATGATGATGACGATGATGATGTGGGAGTAGGAGTACAGTACTGTGATTGGCACATGACAACATGGGCAGCTCAGGTTATTGAGGAGGGAGGAGATTGAGGTGGCTTGGAGAGGCAATGGAGATAGAACATGGGAGGCTATAGAGGTGGCATGCTTGCATAATGAGTTATATTAAATCAGAGTAGAGAGAGACACAACCTTTAATTAGGTTTAATTTAATACAATTTATAGAAGCTATTTATCCTAATTAACGGTTTGTGTAAGGTGGGCTGCAAAAACATTGCTTGACTACCTCAACCCTTTGTGTTTGAAACTTTAAAGGCTATTCTTCCCATAAAAAATTTTCAATTATTCATCCTTTCCTGGTGACTAGTGGCATTGTTTATCAATAAATATATTGCTTATGAAATTTGAATAGAGTAGCTAATTCTTAGCATTAAATGAGGGTTTTAGATGAATCCACTATACCTAATCTGATTGCTTCTGTTACAAAGTTTGTTTTTGGCTGGTCAATTTTAAGCTTGTTTTCTTCTTGAGAATGATTATTGGTAATCATAAATATATTGTTGCAATGTTGGAGGAAAGCCCTTTCAAATCCAGTTCAACATACCTGGTATTGCAGACACTCCATCTCCATATCATTGTATAACCTTTTCAATCTCTTGCCTAACTAATTTAATCACTAGGTGATAGATTCAGCTAGCCGAATGTCTAAGGTATGGAAGAGACACACATAAGAAGTCTATGTGAATAGATTTATGTTGTTTTTTCATCCTTATTTCTTGACATACAAATTATGTGCATAAAATTTCATGTTTCCTTTTCATCCTTTATATTACATCTCACAAATGGATTTAGAAGTGGAGAATGTTGATGTGTAATTACTCAAATAGAGAGTCACATCTGGTACCCGCATTTCAAATCATTCTGGAATGGTTTGATCTGTTTACAAGCTTAAGGATATAATTGAATATCAACAACTCAAAAAATAATTATACAACAAGCAATAATGATTCAAAAGTGCCAACGCATTGCAATAGATTGCACGACCTATGTATATTCTATGTAGAAATGTTGCATGTTTTGAGAGCATTGTCTTATTTTCTTTAAAATAACAACAATTTTGTTAATGCAAGTAAATGATCTGTCAACAAGATTTTTTTGTGAAAAATAATAAGTATAGTTTCTAATTTTTTTTTTCTAATTTGAAACATCGATGTCATAAAAATAGCAAAATGAAATTTGTTTTTTTCCTATTTCATGAAAAATATAGTGTGGAAATACTAAGCATATACAAAGAAATAAAAATAAAATGAAACACCCATGATGGAATAGATGGTAAACAATTTAATGAACTTTAATTATTTCCATTTTCAATACCATAAAATTTTTAGAACCTTAGTCCCAAGACTTCATAAAATTGTCTCGCCTCTCAATATGTTAATTCCAACATAGGTACACAACAAAACATTTGACATGTGTCTAAGCTTGGCATATCAGTTCTTACTACATTCGTTTGCATTTAGTAGTGAACTCCAATGTTTTTGTTGATAATTTGCTTTCAATTATTAAGGAAATAGTTGTTTTCAAATTTAATCCTTTTTTAAATTGAGGTTTGCAATGTTTTTAGAGAACATGAAATTAAAATTTTTGATGCAAATGTTCTAATGTTTCTTCTTCTAATTTATGAAAATTAAAACAAGTCTAATTTAAAAAATTTGAGTAATGATGGTGGGTTTTTATTAAGAGTGACTTGAAGAACATAATCAATGTTATACCATAATCATCTTAAAATGTCATTTTAGTCTAATAAAAAGAAATTAGATAATTTATGATGCTAAATGAGTCTTTGCAACAATTTCTTGAAAGAAATTACTTGATACTAATATAGTCATTTTACTTAAGTGAGATAACCCAAATGTATTTTGTGGCCATCATAGTCCAAGATACATTTAACATATATGCGATGTATAAAATTAACAATGTTGAGAGAAATCAAATTCAAATTTAGAAAGAGCAAACAATATGTCACAAACATTGTGAATTCAATTAATAGTTCATTTGAATTTTCTTACAAAGGTTCCTCCAGACCGCAACCATGGATAAGGCAATAATATAAATGTGAATGCGATTATGAGAAAAAAAAACTTTATAAAGTTTACTAAATAAAGTGGAATTCTGGCTAAAACAAATGAAAACACCTACCATTATGCTCTTAATTTATTTAATAAAAATAAAATTTCAAGAGATAAATTCTACAACACATCTTTACTTATAAAGCTTTTATAAAAGGTAATGAAAATGATGGCACAATGATGGATGATAGGTCAATTTTAAATTTGTGCACCAAAAAGTTCTTTATAGCCTTGGCTTTTGTGAAGAAGACTTTACAATTTCAGAATCATTAAGGTAATGATGGTATGGAAAATGAAGTTTTAGGTTACCTAATCTTTAATTCTTTAAGTAAGCTCAAATAAGGTTGAAGTATATCTTCTATATAGTAGTTAGCAATGGAGTGGACATGCTATTTGGAAGGCATGTTATTTTCAATTATGTATCAATGCATGAAATTTAGACATGAATCAATGGTATTTATTCAATGAAAATGCATTCATAAAATAGAAGAACAAGCAGTTGGATCAAAATATGAATCAATTGAAATTCCAAGAAATGAAAATTTGAGACAAATGTTCAATGCAAGAAAGAACAAGTTCTCAAATCTACTACAAAAGGATGTATATAGTCATAAAATCAAATTAAAACATTTTAAAAGTATGTTGGCATGAAATTCAAATAGAACATTTTAGATATCAAAGAACAAAGAATAAAAAAATCAATGGGATATGAGAGTGATTCTTCTACATAGAAAAACATTCATGATGACCTCTTAAGGGACAATTCACTATTGCTTAAATTTTTAACATCTTGAAATTACATTTTTCTCTTCACATTATCTCTTATTTCCTTCATATTAATTCTTTACCTTCAATGACACTGAGATTATTTTGATAATGCTCTTCAGTTTTTATCTTGTTTGGTTCACAACTTGTTTTAATCTTCTTAAATTTTGAATGGTATTTTTCATTTTCGATTTATTTCATGACCGGTCAATTTTAAATTGTCTTTTCATAAATATATGAATTATGATGCCCAAATTATTGGTCTTGTTTATTCGCGTATCTAAGACAATTCAATAATTCATTAGAGACACACACCCACATTGTGTGTGTGTGCATGTAACACACATAGAAAAGGATGGGGAGGTGTCCATTCTCTATTGGTTGAGAAATTTTGTGCACTTTCTTATTTATAAGCCAATTTTGGGCATTTGGGATGGTTGATCATTTTGGATTTTGGGAGCTTGAATTGGAGGAAAAGAGATTTTGGTGGAGACTTGGTTAGGATTTTGTAAAGGAGGGAAACTTAAAGCTGAGATAGGTTTTCTTTTTTCTCTTGTTTTATCTCCCTTAAAATAGAGGAAAATGTATTTCCTTGTTTACTTGATTTTATTGTGATATTTGATTGTTGTCTTGATCTTAGAAGCTAGTTACAAAGGTGTATGTAAATTATTTGGGAAAGTTTTTTCCCCTCTTTTTCTCTATGTTTTTTTGCTTCTTATTTTATTTTTGAGCTGCACTTTTTGTGTATTTGTGAGGATAGTTTTGAGTATTCCTATTTCACCCAATGGGTCGAATATGTGAGCTTTTGAAGTAGGGAAGAGGGGATGACATGATCAATTGCTCTTGGCTTATTGGACAAGCCCATTTTGGTTTGTTGGTTAAGCCCATAAGATTTTTTGGGTGGAATCGATGGGCATCTAATGGGTTTCACACCTCTCTCCATTGTGTTCTTATTTCTAGATTGATGGTCATTGCATTTTGCAATGGTGAAACTTCATATGAAGTTTGAAAATCTGCATTTCTCTCTTATTAGAAAGGGAGGCATAACCAGTTATTCACTTGAAAAATTCATTGTTACAAGACTTAGAAAGCTTCCTCATAATGTTCATTACCTTTAAGAGCATGTGCTACATTATCTTCCCTTCTTGGATTGCTTTGAGAAATTCTTGTGAAATGTGTGAAGTTATGTTGGAGTGCGAAATGTTAAATTATTGGAAAACATCCCTTATTGTTGTTTTGAACTATTTTACTATTCCCTCTCAACATTTTTTTTTCATATAGTTGGGGCATGTATCTTTCCCTTAAATGGCTTGAGGTAAGCTATTCTTAATACTCATAAGATGAATGCTTGGTGACAATGCCAATTGAATGGGAGGTAAGCACTTCTTCCTTAGGGATCTTTATAAAATGGAGCATTAGAGCCTTCTTGTTTTGTTGGAGGTTATTGGGGAATGATATTGGACATAGTTGGTGATTTCATTTTGTATTTGTTTTAGGATATGAGACTTATTTTTTTGTTGAGGTTTTACTCTTATTGGACAAGTTGGTGATTTATTTTATTGGAAATATGGATGTAAAAGTGAGATTATTTGCTTTTAAGTTAAGTTTTACTTTATTGGAATTCCCATTTCTTTTATTGAAATAATATGATATTGTAAAAGTGAGATGTAATAATTTCTTGTAAGAATGATTATAAAATAATATTGTTTGTTTACCGTAGTTCCCAGCACTCTCTTATGTTTAAGAAGTGCATATACTTGATTATTGTAATTGGATAAATGGGTATTCTAAGAATTTGCACTTGGAAGACCTGATTGAGAAAAATAGTATGCTTTTTCCATTTAGGCAATGCTCCAATTTTACTAATTTCCAACCTAGTCTTCCAAGGGACCTAATAGAGAGAATGAATAAAAATGAATAACCTCACTAAAGTGGTGATACACCTTTGAAAAGGAGGGGTGTGAATAGTATTTCAATGTGTGAAAAATAGAAGTAAAATGCATTTCTACTAGAAGCTGATAACAATTCTCAAATCTAGCAAAATGCATTCAAACAATATTCATTACAATAATAAGAGTCCTTGCAAGAGCATAACAATAGACACAATTTCTTGTAATGGGTTGAAAAAAGAAGAGTAAACAAAAAACAGGGGAATATGCTTCCACAAACTAGTAATTTATTGCATAATGCATTTCAATCTATTACAAAATAAGGGCTTGGATCCCATGCAAGGAGTTACAAGGTGGAGATAGATTGGCTTCACAAAGAAATTTTTAGCATGCTACGATAAAAGTCCCTGGAAATAAAGCACAACCCTCATCAGAAAAATACAAGGGAGAACCAAATGGAAATCCCAAAATCTGTCCTTCAACAACCCGTAAGAGGTATTAAATGGAGTGGAATGATGTTTTGTTTCGACCCCATCATTCAGTAGTGAAAGTGAAGCCATGCTTCATTAAGGCTAACCAACGTAACAAATACCTATGCGATGGCCATGTTTTCTACAAAATATTAATCCTCACAAATTTAAATATAGATTTTATGTGTTAAAGTCAGATCATATTCCAATGATACCAATTTTGCATGATTTCATTGAGTGCCCTAAGTTTATATATTTTTATAAGCGAAAGTTAGGGTTTAGAAAGGTTTTCTGAGACGGGATTGATAATTAATCCTAGATTCTCAATAGATTGAGAGGATGAAGAAGAAGAAGAAGAAAGAAAGTCCAAGTTTATGAAGACAAGTCTCGGAGAGAAGTTATGGCCAGAAGGAAATGAGCAAACGTACATTTTCTCTTCATGGTGAGAAATCGGGTCTATTTTTCCCAGCTGTCCCAGACACATTCTATCTGTATTTCCTTTGTATTGTTTAGTCTCATGTAATGGACTTGCATAGTATGCAAAGCATATAGTGGTTTCTTCTTGTAGATCCACATGTTGGTGAGATCTTGTATTATAGATCCATGTAGATCTAGTCTTGTATTGTAGATCCATGAGATCATATTGTATTGTTGATCCATGTAGATCTATATCAGTAGACAGGTTGTTTTCATGTTTGCACAGGTTATGTATACAGACTGATGGAGAAAATAATTTACTTCTGCAGTGCACAGATGGTTGCACATTGGCAGATCCATACAAGAGGTCTTGGGTACAGATCCACAGGAACTGGTAAGGTTCAGAGACAAGTAGTTCATGGTACTCATGTGAGATCTTCTGGTGAAGTTTGGGAGGCACAATTGAGTGCACTCATGATAGATCTTGTTTAGAGATACATGAAGAGGAGATACTCTTGGAGAACATGTTGGTTTGTACTATTTATATTGGAAGAGTTCGTACTAATACTACAAGTTGTATTATATAATGAGATCTATATATCTTTGGTGGATGTAGCCCACATTGGGTGAACCATGGTACATGATTGTTATGTGTGTGTACTTTTGTTGATTTGGATTATTCTAGTTTATACTTCCAAGTGTTGTAGATTTTGTAACAATTGTTTTAGATCCTTAGTGTATGATTTTGTTTGTTATTAAATCATAGCACTATTCCACAGTCCCTAATTCCCAACAAACCAAAATACCCAACTCTAATGAATTTTTAACAAAAAACATGTAACAACTATAAACAAAACTTCAATAACAAAAAATCTACAACAAACTCATCCACAACCAGTAGTGTAACACAAGGCCAACCAAAATATTCCATTAGATAAAAATTCTTCCATCCCAATCAAAATTATAATCATTTGGGGGAATTATATCAATTGCAAACAAGACCAAAATACCTAAAATTAAGAATCTACACTGAAAATATTTAGTGATCCAAGTTTTGCTTCCTTAACACTTCAAATACTTTCGCATCCACAACCCAAAACGTGTACTACAATTGGCCCAAAACCTTCATAGCCATAGCTGAGAACTTCCACATTCAATAATCATAACATCAGTAACAAGAGTCACCAAAAGAACCAAATTTATCTTTCTTAGCTATAAAATAGCCTTCAACTCTCAATACCATTAAAAAAATCAACAAAAAACAACCATCCCAACATTGAAGAACTCAAATCCAACATAATGCTAATATGTAATATTAGATTTAGCATTAAAAGAAAAAATTAGAAAAACAAATCTATCCTTTCCATGGATAAATACGAAAGGGTTTGAAAATTCCCAACAAGTGCACAAAATACCAGAATCATCAACCCTCAAAATGGACATAGATCCAATCCGCAACCAAAACTAAAATAAATAACACATTATGATTTACTTAAAAATGTGAAATATTGCCTCGAAAACATGCTAAATGAGCTTAAAATACTATTTTATATCCCATAAGGTCATTCTTACCCTTGTGAATTCTCCAGATCTACATGTATTACGATGACAAACATAAACCCTTTAATTCAAAACAAAATCTATAACAAAAAAAATATAGTGGAGAAGCCATACCATCTTCAAAAAGACTAAATCTATTTAGCTAGGTAGAAACCAAGGGAAATTAAGAGATTTTTTCACTGAAAAAAACCCAAATCAAATCATAACAAATTTTCTAAGCACAATAGAAATTAAATCCCTAGATTTGATAGGATTCGTAAAGGAGTGTCCATTTGATGTAAAATATATTTTTTAGAAAGATAAAAAATAATTGAAGAAGTAGAAATATGATTTCCCAGAGTTAACAAGAGGAAATGTGCGATTCTAGATACAACCCTAATTGGTTAGGATACACTATTAACCATTTTTGGTGATCATGGTGGAGGGGCACACAAAGTTTTTTCAGCTCACTCATTTTCAATGGATGATTAGAAAATAGACATACAATGAGTAGTTACGAATCAAGTTCTAGGATTCCCATTCCACAAAATAGGATGTCATTCCAGTTGTTGTCTTCATCATGATCATGCATGAACCATTGAATACTACTGTAGGGTCTTGATGGAGATGGGAATGACACCTTACATCAAAAGAAGACATTGTGTGTGGAAAAAATAGGAATCCAGGTTGCATCATTTGAAATTGTTAAGTAGATGAAGCATAATTTCAGGATTTTTCATCCATTATTTTCTTAAGTTTTAAATGATTTGAAAAGGTACAAACAATTTTGTTGTTAATTCCTTATGATTATATGCAAGTGTATTATACAATTGAGTTTTCAGTTGTTCTTTTATTTATGCAAATGAAAAGCAATCTAAAGGAAACAATAGACAACTCCTTCTTGACATAAAACAATTGTGTATATTCATAATGAAATTGTACTAGATGTTTCCCTACACAAGCCATGGGATATAACTACAGACTGTATTTCAATATTTTAGATATATTTAAAATGACAAAATGTAAGGAAGAAAAGGGGACCCATATTTCCTGAAAGATGAATTGTCCCTTCCTCATGAGCTGCTACTCTAAGCTTGATTTGATGTTACTCCTGTACACTTGAAAGAGGAAAAGAAGGTTATGTTATAGCTCAGGGTTTCTTTGCTTCATTAGATTTTCAGCTTCAAATGTATTTGTATCATTTATCAAAGAAGAAAAGTACTGGAAAATACTCTTAAAAAATGCATTTACAAGAAAATTTTATAGAAATGATTACAATTTCCCTTTAATAGTTATGTATAAAAAACATTAAATCAAGATAAAGAGAAAGACATAGTTCAGAGCAGAATAAATCATCATGCATTCTCAACTATATATGCATAAATCAAGAGTACTTTCCAGATTTTACAAGCTTAATAAACAAGTATTGCAAAAATGAAAGAACATCTCATTCCAAGTATAAATCATGATGAGGAGACAAATTTCTTGTTCCCATTTTTTTTCATTCAGGTACAACAACAAGAAATAGAGCTTAGGGTTTCCAATGAAAAACACAAACAACTAGTTTTATTCCTTCTTTTATATGCAAAGAATAAATATGAAAAAAGAGTAGAAGCCCTCATACATTTTGAAGGGTACAAATGTGAAGATACAATTTTTCCATCTTGCGAAAACAAGTTCTAAATGAATAAATTTTTAGATTTGAAGAGTGTTCTTTTTGCACAAGAGTGAGATTATTCAATTGTAGAGGAACATAATTTCAAAGCAAAAAACCATGTCCACAAATTTTACAGAGTTCAAGTTTTCATATGCAAGTCCCTAGATCTGGAAATGAGTGAAAAATGAAGTTTTTAGCCATCAACTTTATACCCATCAACTGAGGAAGAAGAAAAATGCTACCAAGAAGATCACAGTAGCCCATGATAATGACAGCCACCTTCAAACTGATTAAAGAAATGGTTTGTGCAGGTTGATTGCCAAATATGAAGCATTGTTGCCAAATAATGATACAGGGGAATGCTTGTGCTGGGAGTGTATCAACAAGGAATTGTCTCAAGTCCTTTTTGTGAATACCAAAAATGAGTGTTATGCAGACATTGCGTACTTCCTGACCTACGGTGACTTCCCTCCTCATCTTGATCACAAACAAAAAGGAACCGTCAAGATAAGGTCAGCCAAATATGCCATACGGAATCACGTGCTTTACAAGAGGGGATTTGATGGATGCCTATTGAAACGCGTAGACAAAGAACAAAAACAACAATTGCTAAAGGCATACCATGATCAAGCATGTAGTGGACTTTTTTTGCAATGGTAAATGCCCATAAAATCCACTGTGGTAGGTATTACTGGCATGCTTTATTCGCAGATGTCCAAGAATGGGTCTCCAAATGTGAAACATGTCAATAATTTGTGTAGAGACCACAAATCGCCACACTTCCCCTCAGCCAGTGGTTATTAAAGAACCCTTCCAACAATGGGGACATGATTTCATAAGTGTTCTAAACCCTTAATCAAACTTTATGTCATAACCATGTGCTCACATTGACTGAATATTTCATAAAGTGGGTATAATCCAAGCCAAATAGAGCTCAATACTAAAATAGTGTGTAATTACATCAAAGAAGTCATCATTGTTTGTTTTGGTATCCCCCAAAATATTGTGGTAGACAATGCCGCATATTTTTCCTCCAGGGATCTTACTGAATTTTTCTATAGCTATGGAATCTCTTTATGACACATGCATCAAACTATTACCCATAAGGGAATGGTCAAGTGGAATCAAGAAACAAAAACATTGTGACCATAGTCCGCAAGATGGTGGATGAAAATTAGAGGAATTGGCATAATAAGATCTATGATGCATTGTGGGAAGATAAAATAACTCCGAAGAAACTAATTTTTATGTCACCATTCCAATTGCTCTATGGGATTGAGGCAGAGATTCCAATCATAGTTAAAATTCCAACACTCAAATTTCTCTAGTAAGTGGAAGATGGGAAATATTGTGATTCTATTGACAAAAGGATTTTTTTTATAGAGAAGCTCGAGGAAGAGAGGTTAAAGGTGGTGGACCAAATCAAAGAAAATCAATTGAAGGTCAAGACGTTGTTTGACAAGAAGGTGAAAGCTAGAGAGTTCAAAGTTGGAGACCTTGTCTTGCTCTGGGACAAGCAAAGAGAACCCAAGGGAAGCCATTGGGAATTTGACTCGTTGTGGCTTGGTCCATTCCAGATTCATGAAACTTGCAGAATTTTTTGTTTTCTATCTATCATAGATGGTACATAGTTAGAGTTTCCTCACAATGGGAAATATTTGAAATTGTACAAGCCTGAAAATGGGTTGTCCCCCTTATTGTACCATAGGAAATTTAGGTGTGTATTTCCTTTTCCCCAACTATGTGCATTCTTTCCCTTTCATGTGTTGTGTGTTTCCTTTTGTTGTGTGTGTGGGTACTCCTTTCAATATATTTGTTGCTTTTTATGACTGATTAGGCCCATGGATAAGGCAATGGTCAGAATTGTAAATTGAGATTCTAGAGTTCCTTCTCATCCTGTCCTCACCTTTTTTGATCCACAATGAGTCCCCAAGTGAGATCCATTTGTTGTCTTATTTTTTGTAAGGGAAAAAATTCAACTTGAAAACATGACAATTATACCCTAGTATCAAAACTTTTCATTGTAGACATTCCTAGAACACCCCTCTAGACCAGTCCATCCTCTATATCAGGACTATCCCCATTCATGTAATTCCCATGTCTATGATCTTAACCTTTCCCATGTGTTTAAGAATTGAAAACAAGCTCACATGATTCTTTCAAGACAATGTCTTTTAAGATGGATCTTTCAGTAGGCTCAGGAATGGCTATTGTTAGCCTTTCTATGGCTAATACACAATATCCGAGGTAGATTTAGAGTCATAAATTTATTAGGGAGGTTTATTAATGATCCTATATCAATGTGTAAGTGATTTAGGAATATTTAGGGAAAAAATGGAGATTCAGGAGCAAGTTCAGCAAAAGTGGGTTTTTGAGGCCAAAAGAGCTTACATTGTGAAAAAGTACCTGAGCTTTGGAGGATGATTTTAGGATCTCCAAAATTATTTGGAGGTCAAAAAATATATCAATGGAAATATGATTCAATTCCCTTCATGGTGGTAATTCCATATTTTTCACAACACCTATGAATTGTTTTATATAACTCATTCTTCACACACATAATTGGCAATCCTGATTAAAAAGACCATTTTTGAGAAGGTTTTAAGATGAATCAGACCTTAAAACACATCCCATTCTTCAAAAAAATCATTTTCATTTAGAAACATGTAAGGAAGTGCCCAAAAAGTACTTTTAGAGCTTCGAAAACGTCATTTTCAAGCTCCTCTCCAAGGTACAAACTTCATCCTTTGCAAATGTTTTCACTGCCACGTGACATCATGAGGCCGAGGAAAACTTGTGGTGTCCCTTCATCCATTTCCAAGGGGAAAAGGGGGACTTATAAATTATCCCTCCCACCTTAGATGTCATGGACACACCACATGACCCTAGGAGGCTTCGTTAAGCTCTTTTTGGCAATTTTCTAGCCCCCATTCTAGACCACACGTGTTGGTCACTTCTCACCTAGGCGATAAGGTGAAATTTTGGTGTCCATTTGTACCTTCCCAAGGGGAAAAGGGGGGAAAAATCCCCCCCACCTTGCCACCGCTAGGTTCCTCATGTGCCCCAAAATAAGCTCCCAGGTGCTTAAACTCATCCATTTCCACTATCTCCCCCATCTGTGCATGCATGCTACTTGTCACCTAGGGAACAAGGTAAATTTTTTGTGTCTCTTCATCCCTTTCCAAGAGGACAAGGGGAACAAAAAATTTTCCTGCCTACCTGATGCTTATAAAAACCAACACTTAGCCATTTTTTCACTCTCCCCCATTTTGCTCCATTTCTACCCAGAACTCTAGCAAAATTTTTCCACATTCCTCCATTTCCATTTTTTATCCTTGCATTCATCTCTCCATTTTACATGATTACAGTGGAATAAGTTTCATAAAAAGTACAAATTTTTAAAATCTCCAAGTTCATTTTTTTCCAAATTGACTCTGTAGCCCGCGAAGGAAAAATTTTCATATCTTGCAAACCGGTGCACGGATCAAGGTGGGGTTTTTTACATTCTTCATCATTTCCAAGTGATCTTACAACCCAAGTGATAACAATGAAATTCATGGCCCAATTTTTTTATGGAAAAATCCCTCGACTTCGTGCCCTCATTTTGTAAATTATTATTTCCTGTCATTTTGGTGATCAAATCAAGTTGAAAAATTGTACGGGAGATCGTGAGAAAAAATCATATACCAGTGGAGGTGGTTTCATTAAAAACTGAGGTATGGAAAGCCATTTTCCAAAAATATTAAGCCTCTACACGAGAACTTACTATAAATAGTAAAATCTCAGTAGAGGGAAAATTATTCAAAGGTACTGTGTACAAGGAACAATGAAGGAGAATCAGTAAATGCAACATCTTCGTCAGCCTAGTTATCTCTCCTCTTCCCTCTCTCTCTCTTCCCCCCTCCTTCATTTTCTATTTCTTCATTGGGGGTTGTACTTTTCACTTTGTTCTTTTCCCTATTTTGTCATATTAATTTAAATGTGACCATTGTTGGCAATGTAATAAGTCACCCTTAATTAATAAAAGGGGACTTAATTCTATTTCTAGGAATATGAAAAGTCATATGTTGTGAGGTACAAATGAAAAGTCATGTGGGGGGTAGATGAAGAGTCTTTCTCAAATCTATAAATTGTAATGGCACCCTCATTCTTAAGGGTTGTCAATTTTGTATGCTCAGGAGTAGATAACTACTTGTTAAAAGAGATATCAAATTTCCTCTATTCTCCTTCCTCTACATTCTTCCATTCTCCTCTATATACAACTTTTCCAAAGTATCAATGAAGAAGAAAGGATTTTATAATTTTCTTGAGGAGGGAATTTATGAGACTTTATGTTCGTAATTATATCTTATCTTGATGTCATTAACAATTGTTTTCTTTTTTATTATGTGTGATGATATGATATGATTAATATTTTCACGCATCTAATTTTCTACCTACAATATTAATCCCCCTTCCTTATTTCCCACTCCCTTTTCCCACCTACATAGCAAGTTCCTCCCTTACAAAAAATTGTAAGCATTTTCCACAGGTTGAGTGGAGAGTTCTTGTTGGATCCCCGACCTCTAGGTGACCCACATATTTTAATTTCATTCATGCACAATAAATTTACCCTTACCATTCAAGTACAGGGACCTAGAGTCTCAGAGCATTGGTAGAAACCAACCAATTTTTCCACTTGAGAAATTTTCTTGCCAACAGTGTCCAAGCAAGGTACCAAACGATGTCGTAAAGATACACTTCTTAACGTTGAAGGATATGTTAAGCTATCAACATCTCTAAAAGATTTACCTTAAACATTCACAATGGTATTCAACAAGCCCATAAACAATCTAATCACCCAAATAAACTTGAAGAAAATTATGAATAAAATCTTGAAATTCTTGAACAAAAATATGCGAGAACATTGTTGGCGCATTATTTTAGGCCAAAGAGAAAAAATATGTAAGAAAAAAATCCCCATTCTTTTGAAAAAGTTGTTTCCTCCTAGTATTCGCGTGTGATCCTTACCCAATGATATCCTGAAAATCCATCAGTGAAAGAATATATCTCGCACCCGCAACACCTTCTAGGATATCCTCGGTGAATGGTGTGGGAAAAGGATCAATCAAGCATGAAACATTAAAAACTCTATAGTAAAAAAATCCTTATTCTGCCATCCTTTTTAATTATCATAACCATTGGGCTTATCCATTCTGACTCTTCAATGCCATAATTCCTACATTGAGCATTTTGTCAATTTCATCCTTCACCTTGATGCACAAATTAGGATTCATTCGGTAAGGTATTTTGTGAACCAGTTGCACACCATACTTGAGTTTGATTTTCATTTCACCTAATGATTGATGGAAAACCTTCAACTTGTGGTATCCCCTAGGAAACAAATCTTGGAAGTTACGCAGTAGCTTGATTATTTTCTCTACTTCTGGTTCAGACCAATAGTCACAAATAATAACCTCTTTTGGTGCATCCTCCATCCCATAATTAACCTTTTTTATTTTTTAATGGTGAATCATAGGAACACGCTTGCTCATATACAATTTTATACCTCACATGCACCCTCTATGTGTTTTATGTCAAGATCATTTACCTCTTTATAATCTATAGGATATAAAAGCTTTCCCTTTTCCATTTCCTTTCATGCATGTCCCAACAAATTTTCTTCTGATTCCACCTTGTCATTTCTTGCTTCATTATTAGCTTCACCAAATAACTGAGTTATAATATCTTTAGCCATTGAATTTTCCCCCAATGTGATACACCCCATTATCTATAGAGCTGTATGAACTAGTGGTTTAGTAGAAAAGTAATCAAAAGTATGGATGATACCTGAAGTCAGCTCGTGTCAATTTGTTGTTTCCTGCTTCAGCTCAACATGTATATACCAAGCACATGAACAACCAAACAATATACAATATAAATTATGTACCCACATGGATGGTGGAATAACATCTTTCCCTTTCATCCAATTTTTTCAGTTTTGGATGTGAGCTATGGGAGGTGTCTTCCCATGATATTTTGGTACCTGTGAAGGAAGTTTATTCCTAAAAAATCTTGTCAAGAAGGTCACTCTTATATCAGGTCAACCAAGCACGTTGTCCCTATGTGTAGCCCAAAAATGCATTGATGTACCTCTCAACATATACACAAACATATTTCTTCTATCCCCCTCATTGTGTAGTTGTTCCTCCATTGTGCGTAAGAATGATTCACGATTTTCTTGTAGAGTGTACTTTGAAAAAATGACCTTTCCCAAATGCCTGACTAGTCACGGTGTAATCACTCTTGTCACTCTTCCCCAAACCTTATGACCAGCCATATCATAAGTAACATGATTCCAACTATCAAAAACCACTTTAGTAGTGTCACTTATGGACTACTTGTCTTCCCACTGAAGTATGCCCTCCTTTGATGGCTCCACACTCTTTCGGTTATGTATTGTATGCACATAGATGTTGTTAAGGTCTTCTTCACTGATGGGATATATCTAGGTCATAATATTTGTGCCATCCAATGGTATCATAATGCACTCCTATTTTTTCTCAAGACACATAGTGCTTGTTAAAGCACAAGCCTGTGTTGTTGGCATAACACTAAGGATGGCCTAGTAGTGTAAGGAAGTTGTTTGCTTCAGCCAGCTCTAAGACCTCAAATTCACTCTTGAACTTGACTCCCTAAATGGTGATGGAATAATCCTTCAGAACTCCAATGGGTATAGACCTTATATTATTGGACACGTACAACACATTCGAGGATGACTACAATGGTGGCCTTTTCATTTGATTCCAAGTATCAAGTGTGAGTACATTGACCTATGCACCTATATGAATTAGAATATTTCTTACCAGCCAACTGTTAATCACAACATCCAATGTGATTTCATTTTCGTACTCATGATCTTGAGGTGATAAGTTAGCATGGAGAATCTAACGCTCCCTTTCTGCACATGCGTGTAGTATTTTGTCCCGTAACCATTCTCCCAATAAGGGTATGATATTATCCTACCTAAGCATCCTACATACCTCTTTGAGGTCATCCACATCCTTTTGAGGTAATTCAACATTCTTTGCACGTTCCCTATCATGTGGTTGCTCCTTTAGGAATTGTATCTTCCCTTGGATCTTCTTGATGATGCTCATGGTCTATTGATATACTTCCTTCTACTGGCCCAAATTTGGATTCTTCGTATGGAAAACCCCCTCTCTTCTAATGAGCGGTCTTGATTTTATTTTCTTGTGCATACATTTAGTGACCAATAATGGCTGAGGTTCAACTATATCCAACTTCTTGGGAATCCATTTCCCCTACTTGGTGTTTTCAACTTGAATCATGGCTGCATCGTTATCCTTCTTATTGTTTTTACACATCTGGGCATATAAATATGGGAAATATTTGACCTAATGTGCCTTACCACAATATGTACAAGATTGATTTTTTGGACACTCATGTTGATAGTGATCACCTCTAAATCCTCTATTACCATTGTTGTGCCCGTCATTATTTTGTGCTTATTGAACCTGTGAGCTACTCTTTACGCTAGTCTATTGCAACCCTATTTCACAAGCCTTATTAATATGATCAACCAGACGATAATTGGCCGTGTCACGAGTGTATCACAAATTTTACAATATAAAGAAAAATTATTATGTGTAACATGTTTGGAAACTCTCTTTTTATTATTAAGAGAACTTATTTCAAGACTAAAAAAAAACATTGCTTTCTTTCCCAAACTGATGTAAACCTCTTAAACTCGTAAAAGTAAATTTTGCTCCTTTAATGGACCTTTTCATCGTAGCTTATTTTGAGACTTGTGGAGACCCACTTGGAGTGCATCAGTGATGTTTGTAATTCTTTGGTAAATTATTGAAATCTTAGTGTGTTGCATATTGGCTGATTGATCTCTAATTCTTATAAAATTAATGATGTGATATGATGATTGATCTCTTATTCCCATAAAAGTAATAATGTGATATGTTTGAATCTTCCTTCTCTTTAAAATCTAATTGGTAATATGATTAAATTGAGCATAGTAAAACTCTAATTGAGGGGCTTATACAATGAAAAAAAACAAGTAAAATGGAACATTAGGAAAAGGAAAATAGTTCGCCATTCTAATCCTCGTAGATTAATAGAAGGGATAAAACTATGTGAAAATAGAAAGAAATTTTTTCCATTTACCTTTTCTAGAAGTAAAATAAATAATTTTTATTCCTATATAGAATGGTGTGATGTCATGCCAACATTGGTGGTTTCCCTTAATGATGCAAAATATATGTGACATCATAATAAAAGGAATGCATTAATTAATAAAATTTATAAGAAGTGTGATTAGAGAGCGTAATTCTAACATGTATTTTATAAATTGGATTATGGAATGAGTAAATTTATGCATTTGAGTGAAATGTATAATTAAATAACCCTAATGGTATAAATGACCATTGCACACCCTAGATTTATAGAATATGTAATTTGAAAACTTTTAACTAATTGAAAGGTTTCCTTGAACTAGTGTGGGATTACCTAACCTCTTTTGTGGCCTAAGATTTTGGGATTTTGATATGTTTTAAGTATTTCACCTACCCCTTATTAGATAAAACAATAATCATATGTAAAATTATTATAACACAAGTATATGCCAAGTCATTTTGGGCCTCTCTTTGAGTAGTGCAAAGTTTTACAAATATATATAATATGTTATCCTCTATGTTATTGTGAGTTAATTTTTATGATTGGGTTGATGAGCCCTACATCCCATCATGCCAAGGGTGGCAATAAATTGAATCTTTAGTTCTATTTTTCTACCCCAATTAATGAAACATCTTGTTGATGGTGATGTGTTCTAGTTGTGTTGTACTCCCTTGAGCTTAGATGTGTGTGTTTTCCTCTTGTAGTAGTTTTGGGTTTCCATACCCTTATTGCCTCATCACTCGATAAGTTTGATTCTTGGCCCTTTTCGAGCGGATCTTTGTCTGTTGTTTTAAAAATGAAACCCTCCTTGTTTCTTGGTTAAGTCCTTGGTGACCTAGGTTTATTGATAAATCTAGGAAACATATGTTAAGGATATGAAAGAATTTTGGGAAGTTCTTTGTTCCTTCTCTTCAGAAAACCGTGTTGATGTTGGTTTACTTCTGAGCTCAAGAAAGGTAGGTGCAAGTCATTTTGATAATTTGTTACTCCATTTTAGGTGTGATGCACGTGTGGATTGCAATTGGACCCCCTCTTGTTGCCTATTCTTCTCTCTTAGATCCCTTGAGTGCTCTTTTGTAATATGAATTAAGCATGTGCTCTCTTTATGATTATTTTGAGCTTGGGAAGGTTTTTAAATAAATAAATTACATTGTGTTATATAGAGTGATTGGTGTCTCTTGTGTTGATATGTTAGTTCGTGCAAGGATTTGATCCTAAGTGGAAATATTATCTAAGTATTTGAAGTTTCTAAATCAAGATAGGGTTGCGTGTTTGATTTTGAGGGAAGATGCAGGCTGTAGAAAACCTTTTGGTCATGATTTTTCTTAGCATTACCATGAGAAGTTAATTCAATCCTTTTGAGTTATAAAAGTGCTTTTAAGAAATAATTCCTGGATTTGAAACATTTTGCCTAATTTAGGTGTTTTCATTGTTGTTAAACCTCATCTTCTGTGTCTTAAATTAGATCTATGAGTAGACATGTTGCCTCAAATTATTGTCATGATTGGTTTTTGTTAGTTGCTAATGAAACATTGTAAGTATGACCCATATGTTGGAAACCTTAACCTTATAATGTATTGTTGTGGGGATTCATGTGTCACCTGATTCTTGGAATTCTTTGTTATTATTTTTAATTTGGTGGTTGTTCTCGAATTCCATTGAAACGATTTCCTAAGGATTCTATTGTGTTGTAGCATTTTGACCAGTATAATACCACAACAATTAAGCACTTGCAACCTTGGGATTGGAGACCAACCAAATTGGAATTCTAGATGAATTCAACAAGGTCTACCAATCTTGTTTAACATGTATTGACTTTTCTTTTCGAATAACATTGTTATTGCAATGTATTGTATTCTTAAGATTTGTTTCCCTCCTTGTGTGACTTCTTGGGATATGAATGGGGAGGGGGATGTAGTGCCCACCTTTCGACATGTGATCTTAGGGATTATGATGTTTTACTATTATGCTACTTAGACATTTTAGTATTAATTTTGATAAGTAGCATGATGTTGTAGATATTTAGATTCGCATTTGTGGTTTGCATTTAATTATTTACACTAGATAGCGATAATAGACATTGTCAATAATCTATGTTGTTATTTGGATTGTTTGACCACGTTAGAACTCTGGATTTTTTGAGAAAGAAAATTCATGGACTTGTTAGGATCTTGATATGTTGATAGATAATATTTTACTTAGATTTTGGATGATGAGTATTGATTTTTAACATATGTATATTTGTCTTGATGTTGTTAATACGGCTCGTAAGGCCAGAGAGGTTTTTGTTGTGTTGCGAATTTTATCACATTGGGGGATAGGTGACCAACCATGGAAGATTTTGGGTCTAAGCGCAACATGTCCCATACCTCTTAATGTTATTTGTATGTTACCAACCAATCTTGTTTGGAGAGTTGAAATTGTGATCATGGGTTTACAATGCTGGTTTTGAGAAGACATTGTATGTTTTAATTACACCACACTTTCTTACATGATTTCATTTCAATAAGTTCATCCTTGTGAGGTGTGGGCCTTGTTGGTTACTTCTATTCTTAAGTAAATTTATTATTCACCTACCTATTTATATGTTGGAGAATGAAGTTGACTTTCTGAGGAATAGTTGATTATATGTGTAAGGGGAGGGGGATCCTACATGGATCCACCTTTCATCCTCTTCCCACACACCTCTTCTATAAAATTTGAATTGTTGCCTATGTGTTGGACTTACTTAGACATTTTGGAGAATATTTTATTTATGATAAGTAGATGATGGAATATATTTAGATTTATTTGCCCAGATCTATTTTCATTTGTGATAATTTTGAAGATTTATTATGATACACTAGATAGCGCTTGGATAGATTTGGATTCAAACTATGCTATTGATTATACCCCAATTCACTTGTTTTGGAACCTTTTAACTCCAAGACATGGAGAGGTAAGATATTGGCTCTGGAAATTCCCAGAGATTCTTTTATGAATGTAAATGTTGAATTATGAATATTTTGGCATGTTAGTGGGATGTTAGGGTCAGATGGCCTAGGAATGGTGTTGGAGAAGACTAATGGAGTTATTTTGTGGGAGGCACAAGTGTGATTTTGGGGAGGTATAAGTGTTTTGGGGAGGTATTTGTCTTAGATGTTGTTAATACGACCGTAAGACCAGAGAATTATTATGTTTTGTTGCAGGTATATTTTATCACATACATTGAAAGGGGATAGGGGACCAACCATGGAAGGATTTTGGGTCTTGCGCAACATGGCCAAAATTTGACAACTCGTGTAATGTTATGTTGTGATGTTGCATGCCTTATTGGGAGGTTTCCTATGGGGGTGACCTCATATGTGTGACCATGGGCGTTACAATATGTGGTGGGGGGTGGGGTTGGTAACCCCCCTTTATATTAATTATATTCTGTAGTGGATGGGGGCCGAGCCCCTACCACACTTATTACCCTACTTTCATTTCATTAAGTGGCCGAAATGCCTCCAATGCAGACTGTGTGGAAATCTATGACCTTGGTTATTTCATTTATTTTAATTAAAAAAACATTTTTAATTATATATATATATATATTTATATTAGATTTATATGAGTTATAAGTATAATTTATATTTATTTTAAATACATTTTCTGAGTTAATAAATAATAATTTAAATTTGTATACACACACACACACACAATAATTGAATATACATACATATATACATACACAATATTTTTGGGATATATACTTACATATGTATACATATCCAGCTATGAGTGTTTATATACTTCACAATAAGTGAATATTTTATTATAAGAAAAAAAAGGAAAACCAGATTTACTAAAATGGGGTAAATGCCCAAATGCCCAAGAAGGGAAAATACATTGAAATATATTTACAACAAATATGAAAATTCCAATCAAACCCTAGGAGAGGGTAGAATAGAAATGAAAAACAAAAATAAGATAAAATAAACTTGGGGTTGTGTGTATCCACCCCAAGCTCCTCCTTCCCTCTTCCATGGCTTCCTCTCCTTCCCCAAACCTACAAAACAAAAATGAGGAAAATACGTCAAGTGAATGAATAGATTCCATAGAGATGTTTAGGGTTGTTTGAAATCCCTTACATGCAATTGCTTAGATTGATCCCATCTAATAGCTAGGAATGTTCCCTAAAAATGTTAGGTGAGAGTTAAGTGATACCATCATTTGAATGCATGGGTCAAGTTTGAATGGGGCCACTTAAGTGGTGTTGAAGTTAAATCTAATTTTGTATTTCATGATGATTTACTTTAGTAACAAAAAAAATAAAGAGTCCATGACCTAGTGATATTTAAAATAAAATTCCTTCACTTAGTAATTAGATAGCATTTATAATTAAGGGATTAAATTCTTATAGTATAGTTTAAATGGTGGGGCAGATTAGACTTTTCCCTAAAATATAATAAATTATTAAATGACCCTTGAACCGTATTAAGAAATTAATTAAGGATTATAGGAATGAAGTTTTAAACCTAACTGAAGATGAAATATTATTATTTAATTATATTTAAAACGTCTGTTGTTAATCAATGATTAACCTAAGATTTGCAATCAACTTTATTTAAAAAAAATATTATTCCATAATTTTTCTAACTCAACCTTTGTTTCATTTTAGGTTTTATGCAAGTAAATTTTCTGGGCGTTACAACAAGCATGGGAGCATGTTGTCCTGTCATATGTGCTACCTCAATTTGTTATGCCTCTTACGCTATTACCAATACATGCGTACTTATATCTCTAACCCACCATGGGTATTTGATGATCGTCTTGCTCACCATTGCTATGATGGTATGCTATAATAAATTCTATATTTTGAACACCATGTGTAAGGTCTAGCGATTTGGGGTTGGTAAGGTACATGTCAACGGTTCTTAATATTTCACTATATATTGAGGGGGTCCTTCTACTACACTTCCCCAATATCTGGAGGACGTGGTCATGCGGTCCCTCAGCTTCTTCAAGGTTCTCATCACTTATGTTTGGTCCCATGCCTCTCATTTTTAGTGTCTCCTCAACTTCCCTTTCTCGTGCATCATTATACATGTGAAATATCTCTTCCCTCTTTCTTCCACTTGGACCGACATCATCCTTACCTATCCCATTTCTACCCTTACGTGTAATATTTTTTAGTTATCCATAATAAAATTTTCCATTCCCAATTCAATCATCAAGATCTTCATTGCTAAAGGTGGTGCACATAAATACAATCCCCTTGGGTCACGTAGAAACTGGAACTCTACTTCCTCTAGTCACAAATACGTCAAAATTGTATACTACAAGGTATAATTACACAACACTCCTTCCCACCAGTGATCTACAACTCACATCCATGGTTCATCCAAATCAAAAAATGCATGATACTTATCCTGACTCGACACTTGCATCTTTCCGAGATGTTTTCCTTGATTCTGCACGTAGGCTACTAACCATTCATATAATTATATGGGGAAAAAAGTGAATAACATCTCATACAATTAATCATACAAGTTTTCTTCTACACATTTTCGTGGATCAAATCCTCTACTAGTACTATACCTCTACATAAACTCATCCTAGATGTTGTGCACCCAATGATCAATACTTTCCAGATAACCCAAACGCCATGCACACACATATTGAAGGTTAAAATAAAATAAGGTCTCAACAATGAAACCAAAATTTTGGAGTCTAGTTTCCAACACCTTAATGTTATCACCAAATAACAAAACCCTCTAATTTTCACAAGTGTGTGTTCTTGAGCTCACAGTGTGACTAGGTAATATGGGTACTATCTCCAAGTGTACTTACTCTAATGGAAGAAAACTACTGACTATCTCTATTATAAAATTTCCAAGGGACCATGGAGAGAGAAATAACATGAAAATGAAAGAAAATACACTACAGAGGTGATGCACCAAAATAAGGGTATGAGAACTTTCCCCCAATGTGTGAAAATGAGATCCACAATGTAGGTTAGATAGGGTGATAACAATTCCCCATAGTCTAACAACAACACTTAGTACAACATTCCAATGCATGAAAAATAATAATGAATCCATGCAAGAGCATAAGATAAAAACAATACATCTGTAATAAGATTGAAGATGTGAGAAGAATGCAAACAAACACAACAAGGAAAGATACATCCACAGACTTGATTCTATTGCTTCATTAATATGCACAGTTTAAGCTATTACAAAGTAAAGGCCTGGATCACCATGCAAGGAGTCCACTACAAAGGCTTGCAGCACATTGGCTTCACAAAAAAAAATGGGCATAGTTTTTCTACTTAAATCATCATCTCTTTGCAAATGGAAGAAAACCCCAATTTATAAAAAAGGAAGGTGATGGAGAGTTTTCTTACAATCTCGGATCTACCCCTGCATCAATTACAAAGTACCCAAAGTGGGTGGAAATCATGATTTACAACCTGAAAAATCCTCCCCATACTACCCATAACTTGGAGTAGTGGAGAAATGTCCATCCATGCCCATTAATTGCACTCCCAACCACCATCCATTTACCAAATTAAACTGGGTTCATTTTCTACAAAATACACCATCAAATCTTCATCAATCCCTATATTTTTTTATTATGTTGTATATAGCTTGGAACCAAAATCCAATGAGACCAATTTAATGTAATTTCATTGAGAAATTCTCAAGTTATGAGCTTCTACGTGCAGGCAGGTAATTTTAGTTTGCTAAGCATTTCTTGGCCTTTACGGGACTGTGAATTAATTTTTGGTTGGGAAATGACAATTTTAAAATGTTTCTCTCCATATCTAATATTTCTTACAAATCTTCTGAATGATTCTACATTTAAAAGGGTGGGACCATCTTAAATTTTCATTTTAATATGGGGGACATCCCAATGTTTAATGTTTGCACTAAAGGCCAACTTGACACTGACTCATTTAGATGACATCCATTTTTGCACTGACCGTATCCTTGGTTATATGCCAAGCTCCACATGGAGGCCCCATGCAACATTGAGGTATCCTCTACCTTTGACTCTTTTGGAGTTACGTTGAGGGGCCATGTGGTGACCATGCACAACTTCACCTCCTTCATTACCTTGACCAAGTGTTCATCTGTCGATGCTCTATTTGTCTATCCAAGTTTTCTTGTGCAAATGATCTCGGCTTCTATGCAACAAGGATAGTTTCCTATCCTCTGACACATGAAAGGTATCTAACCTGAGGCTCCCTCACAATACTTGGCCACCATTTTAAGAGCTTGAGGAGCTAAAGAGTAACCCACTCCTCCCTATCTAAGCTCGTCCGATTGAAAAATAGCTCAACCCCTTGTTCATGTAGAGGCTTGATGGACTCGATCATGTACCCCTTCAAATGATTGAATAAATCGATCCTACAATTTTAACTCACCCATGCCTAACTCGATGCATAAATCTAGCATCGTCGATCCAGCAACTCGACCACCCATGTAACCAATTCAAGCTCAGTATTCTGTAACACATAACTCAATTCACAATCAAGGGGTTCAATCTTCTGTCACATGAGCTTGATTTCTAACATAACCAGCTCATTATGTGTTTTCGGGCTTATCGGCCCAATCATAGGTAGTTCATCAGGGATTCAACTTAGCTCGTCCATGAGCTTGGTTAGCGTATTCATGAATAAAGTACAAACCTCCTAACATCCTTTATCTCTTTATCATATCCTTTATGCTCAAATGTACACCTAGACAAAATGCTGGATTTTTTCATCTATTACCAAGTGGGCCCTTCAATCAATCATCAATATAAACTTTCTTGTTATCAAATTTCACTAGGTTAGTGAAATTAGATAACACTTACTAAGTCAGGAATGTTTGTACCTCACTCAGGCATGGGCCTAAGTGCTCACCCAAAGAGCATGCAACTACCAGGTCCCTTCTATGTCTTACTTATCAAGATGTGTGTTATGTACTTAACCATTTATCTCATGTGGAAATTAATTATGTAGTATAACAAGATAACAAAGATAACATGTAACTGTATAACTTGATCAATCATTCATTGATATAAAAAATAAAATGTAATTGTTAATATATGTTATTTTCATTGAGAATTAGCATACCGACCTCTTGATAGAAGATCTCTAGTACCCTCACATGTTCTCTATGAACTATTTTTGTAATTTGGATAAGATTATCTGCATATAAGAGTAGCTTTATTATAAGACGAGGGTGCAATACTACAATAAATGCCAGTGGTGTTGGTCTACCTTTTTTGGGCTCTGAATTGCAGGGCCGATCACTTTGAAATCAAAGGAGTTTTTTACTTTTGGGAATTCAGGAATTTGGGCCTCTTGATTTTAGAGTCTCGAGTTACTTTTCATTGCTCGAAGTTGAGCTTGAGTTTTCTGAAATGCCGAACCTTCATAGTCCCAAATTTAGAATTTGGAGACTTCGGAGTCCAAAACCGTGTTGTGTGACATTATTCATCGCTTAAGTTAAAAGTTCTGAAATTCTAAAAATCTTAAGTCTGAAATTCAGACTTCAGGCTTTCGATGATTTCAGTGGTTTTTAGTTTTGGGATTTCGAGGTTTTGGGTTTCGAAAGTTTGGGGATTTAAAGGTTTCAGGTTTCATGATTTCAGGGGTTTCGGGGTTAGATTATCCACTTAGCACATGAAACCTCCAAAATCCTTGAAAGCTCCTGAAGTACCCAAAATTTAAGACTTTGGATTTCAAACTTTTCTTCTCCTTTTCCGTTCTTCTTTTTGCTGAGTCCCCAAATTCACCTTCGGCGTACCTCTGAATGCCCTCACATTCGAAGTCCAAATTTTAGACTTCAGGGATTATTCATTTCACTACAACATCCTTTGTAATGTGTTTGGCCTCTTCAAAGTTTGAATTCCAGACTTTGGAGGTTCAACATTTTGAACAAATCCCTCAAGCCAACTTGAGTGATGAACAGTAACTTGAACTTTGAAATAAAAATAGCCCAAAGTCCTTGGCCCTCTAAAATTCAAAATTTTGCATGATTTTGTGAGGATGCGATGCAACTCCCCTAGTACTACGGTAAATGGTGAGATTTACAGTCATTGGAATTTATTTTGGAGTATGTGCACCCTCATCCTGATCCTAAGCCTCCACTAGATTTTCTTCATACGTGGTGGAGGACTTGAGTCTCCTGAGCCTTCTATCATGACCTGGGGACATATAGAAGTAATAACTTGGGTACTTGTAGTAGTTCTAAACTATAATCCAACTGTCTACCTTGCTATTCCCTCAATGGGAGTACTTCCAATGGATAACACCACCACTACTGTTGTCCTAATTTTACGCCTATCAGATTTCTTCCAAACACATTCTACGTAAACACAGGAGCCTGTTGTGCTGCCATATGAATTTCCTTAGTTTGTTGTGCCTCTTGAGCTATTACCAATACATGCCTACCTATATCTCCAACCCATCATGGGATCCTTGATGATGCTCTTGCTCCCCGTTGTTATGATGGTATTCTATAATAAATTCTATATTTTGAACACCATGTGTAAGGTCTAGCGATCTGGGGTGGGTAAGGTACATGCCAATGGTTCTTAATCTTTCACCATATGCCGAGGGGGTCTTTCTACTACACTTCCCCAATATCTGGAGACATGGTCATGTGGTCCCTTTCCTTCTATAGGGTTCTCATCACTTCTTCTTGGCCCCATTTATTTCATTTCTAGTGCCTCCTCAACTTCCCTTTCTCACACATCATTATACCTATGAAGTCTCTCTTCCCTGTCTCTTTCTTCGGCTTGGACCGACGCCATCCTTCCCAATCCCATTCCTACCCTTGTGTGCGATATTGTTTATTTATCCATAAGAAATTTCTCCATCCCCAGCGTAATCATCAAGATCTTCATTGCTAAAGGTAGCTCGTGTAAATACGATCCCCTTGGCTCATGTAGAAACTAGAAATCTACTTCCTCTAGTCAAAAATAGGTAAAAATTTTATACTCCAAGGTATAATTACACAACACTCCTTCCTACCAATGATCTACAACTTGTGTCCATGGTTCATCCAAATTAAAAAATGTGTGATGCTTATCCTGACTCCTGAGTCCACACGTGCCTCTTTCCCAGACATTTTCCTTGATTCTACACATAGGATACTAACCATTCATATAATTTTCTAGGAAAAAAACTGAATAACATCTTATACATTGAATCATACAAGTTTTCTTCTACCCATTTCCATGGATCAAAGCCTCTACTAGTACTATACCTCCACACAAACTCATCCTAAACATTGTGCACCCAATGATCAATACTATCCAAAGACAACCCAAACACCATGCACACACATCTTGAAGGGTAAAATAAAATAAGTTCTTAACAATGAAAAAAAAATGTTGGAGTGTAGTTCCCAACACCTTACTGAGTTAGGCATGCTGGTACCTCAATCAGGCATGGGCCTAAGTTTGCACCCAAAAAGTGTGCAACTACTAGGTCCCTTCTATGTCTTACTTATCAAGATGTGTGTTATGTACTTAACCATTTATCTCAAGTGGAAAGTAATTATGGAGTATAACAAGAAAACAAAGGTAACATGCAACTATATAACTTGATCAATCATTCATTGATATAAACAATTAATAACAATATTTGTAGACCAATTATACAACAATCATCCCTGCTAATATATGCAATCCATAACAAGTTATACATAAAAATAACATCTATTACACTTACTCATAGCTGATTAGATCCATGCGTGTAAGCTATGTACACCAAACTTAACCACATATGAAGAATTTATACACTAATACAATTGAGAACTCACTACCAATGTTTGGAACTTAGCACTCTGGAATGACTTATAAAGGAGTATGATACCTATTAATACACAGCGGTAAATTTTTCTTCACCGCCTACATGATTTAATTATATTAATAGATATCCTAAACATAGATCACATGCCTTCAAAATCCTTGCTTCAATATTCAAATCGTGTTTTAAATATCTCAATATTATCCATTATTTAATCCTATATTTAGCTTTGTCCATGCGTCATTCCTATCCATCCTTGCATGTACTTTATCCATGGTTGTTGCCTTATCCTTTCATTTCTATTTCTAAAACTCTTATCCTATTTTGTATATATTGTGTTTTGGTTGATCAATAAAGAAAAAATAACAAGTTATTAGTTTCATGGATAACAGGGTGAGTAAATAAAATCACAATTAATTATAGGTTCCCAATTCCAAGATTGGATGATATAATGGATGTGCTAGCGGGAGCCTGATATTTTAGTAAGATTGACCTATGGAGTGGGTACTATAAGATAAAATGATACGTTTCCTCTTCAGGATTCAGGGCTCAGGGTACACTTTACGCTTTTCTATATGAGATGTGCCTTTTATAAAGTGCAATATTGCAATGCACACTCGCTCACTTGTTATAAGATTCCATAGCATATTCCCATATCGGGGACCGGCGCATTGTTTGCACATTGCATTCTTACATGAACCGAAAATATGCCCAATAGTTCCACAAATGCAATGACTCTATGAATATTCCACCTTACCGAGAAGAAGAGAGTGATTTACACTTTGCACTTATGTATTGAATGTAACTTTGTAGAGGATAAAAGTACCATTTTTGAAGGATCACATGTACATACCAATCATTGTGAGCTTCAAAATTAGGTCTCCCAACTAAGTTTTTTGTGGAAATCAATCATGAGATACTTGTATTCTTACATTACATTTAGTGGGCTTCCGTCGAAAAGGAAGTTAATTTGCTTCTTTTTTCTTATAGTGAATGAATTTGGCTTTGTTGGTTTTTGCTTGCATTCTGACCTCTTAATAAAAGAGCTCTAGTACCCTCACATGCTCTCTAAGAATTAATTTTTGTAATTAGGATAATGCATCATTAATAATAATAGGTCGGTGGTTAGAATATCCAACACTCCTTCAATTTAAATGATAAACACAAGCATGTATGGTGGGCCTAAACGACCAAAGGGGAAAGACTAGTGGTTGGAGTTTACGACGGTAGATCAGGAAAATGACCAACCACGGCGTGACCACATGGTAGGTTCTTCCTTTACGTGAAAAGAGGCTCACGCTACAGAAATGATCAATAATAAAATAAAATAGCTTAGACGTGATTAAT
Source organism: Taxus chinensis (assembly GCA_019776745.2). Classification (NCBI taxonomy): domain Eukaryota; kingdom Viridiplantae; phylum Streptophyta; class Pinopsida; order Cupressales; family Taxaceae; genus Taxus; species Taxus chinensis. The sequence goes on along the minus strand of JAHRHJ020002908.1, from coordinate 159,394 downwards.
ATTAATATTGATAAAATTGACACTAAAATAAAATAATCATCAGTCGATAATTAAATAACAATATTATTATTATCATTATTATTATTATTTTTTAAAATTAAAATAATTAGTAGTCATATTAATAACGACCGACAAACAAGCTCGAAAAAATTACAACAAGATTTTCCTTTTGTAACGCCACCTAAATTCTCCCCACGGGTGAGACCAAGAACAACCTAGGTTTAGTTAGGAAAAGTTAAGAAATAATTGTTTTTTTAAGTGTTCCCAAAAAAATTCTAGAGTCCATAAAAATAGTTATCAAAACATCCTACACAACACTAAGAGAGATAAAGTTATCCCTAATGCAGATAGAGTATCTTCTTATGGGGTATGCAGAAGAAGTTTCCTCTGGGCGGCACGGAAAGAAACTCTTATTCTCCAGGCACGCAAGACGGGTGTGAGAAGAGACTCTTTCTCTCCCAGGTGCAAAAGATAGGCCCAGGCACACAATATGCACATTTTATCATGAGCATGCAATATGGGTGTGCAAGGGACTCATTTTCTCATGGGCGTGCACAAGACGGGCAAGCAAGAGGCTTTTCCTCTTATGTGAACTTTAGAAGGCCGTAACATTTGATAGGGAACTTTTATTTTGGAAAACGAGTACTTTTTGGAAAGATATCAACGTCCTATTTGCACAAAAACCTTAATAATTCAAATTAGATAAATTTTAAGGGTTAATTTTGAGAAACTGCTCTTCAGGTTTATAAAATGAAAACTGGTAACATTCGACTTATAAATTTGTTTTCAATTTTACCTTCTTCCTTTCTCAACATGCCAAAAAGACATGGAGGGTTTCTCTTAGAGGAATTTAGGATGGATTTCAAGGGTCAATTGTTTTGATTGAAGATCAATTTGAAATTTTCATCCTTTGGCAGCAAAATGACTACAGTTTTTCCTTTGTTCGATTTGAAGGGTTCCTTAACAATTTCTTAAGTGGTTTAGTTTGTTTGGGGTCATTTTAGGCATACTAAGTTCACTAAATAAATGATTCATTTTCTTATTCATTGTTTCAGTGGTCATTCTGTGAATTTTGAATAAAATAATTACCAATTTGATAAGTTATCTAACAGAGCTCTATATTTTCAAATTTGAATTGATCTATTTACATTTAATAAGGTTAAACTATGAATTCATTCCAAACAAATCTAACATACTAAGTTAATTTAAATCAAAATGTGCAAAATCCAAAAGATATAGTTCTGATTTCAAAATCATACTTTTCAAAAGAACAGAGTAATTTATTTTCTTCATGCGTATTTCTTTCTTTCAAACAGAAGTTCCTCAACATATTTAAACACATATTTTAAACATCAGTAACTCCATTTGTGTAAAAATAATACAACTTCTATTAATTCAAAAATGATGCCTTTACAACTTTATTCTTTCATTGCTTAATTCCAATATACAGAATACATCTCTAAGTTCACATTTCAAAATCATACTTTTTAAAAGAATTACATACATTTTCATAGTCAATTCAAAATGATTCCTTTATAACTTTCTTCTTTCATTGCAAAAACATCTTTCCATCACGAAATATATTACATTTTCATCCACTTCAAGTGGGAAAAAGGCTTTACAAATAGAACTCTCACAAGGGACTATCAAAACCTATCTTTTCCTTTACTCCAGAATAGCAACATGCAAATCCATCATACCCCAATTTTGATCACAACAAAGGCAGGGGAAAGGAAATGCTCTCCACCCAACCAAGACATCTAATGAAATGAGAAGCCATCCTTATGCATTGGCCCTCGAGCCCCAACCATAATGAAATAGAAGATGTGTTTCAACTCATGGAAACAACAGGCTTCTGCAAACAAACAAGCAATTTCACATTAAAAAACACAGTCCAAAACAAAATGGATTTTGTAACCACATAAAATCATAACAAACATGACCTAGGCTTCATCATGCAAGCCAAAGGAGCAAGAAGCTATGGGGGATGCTACTTATGCCTCCCAAAGGGGAAATGGGTATCACCACCTGAGAACAAACTGCCAAAATACATATCATTTCAAATCCCTGACATACCCTTATGCCTCCCCCAAGTACCCCTTATTCCTCACATTTCCTTATGCCTCCCCAACCTCTTATGACATCCCATAATAAGTAAAGAAATGCAAGCTATTTCTTTTTACATGGTGGAACCCAAATCCCAAGTCCCTCCACACTTATACCTCCCCAAAACACTTATGCCTCCCTCAAGAGTACCCCATAGTCTTCTCCTACACCATCCCTAAGCCATTTACCCAAACAGCCAACAAATAAAATAACACATTCAAACATTCAACCATTTACATATGCATAAAATAAAAGGAGTGAATTTCAAGAGCCAAGCTCCTACCTCTCCATGATGGAGTTTGTTCCAAGGTTTCAAAAAAACAAGATTTCCAATGCTAAATAGTCCAAGATCAACAATCCACAAGCATGCAACAATATCCAATCTTCTCCAAAAGTAAGAGCTCTCAAAACCAAAAGAAGTCTCCCAAAATGAAGTGATAAAAAGTGAATCAACCCCAAAAACAAGCTAAGGAATTCCAATAAATAGAAGAGGGAAGAGAAGAGGATGAGGTGGATCCATGTAGGATGCCACATCACACATCCTCAACCCCAACAAAAAATTCAACTTCATTCTCCAATGCATATTAAATAGGTGGGTAAATAATAGGATAGTTTTACTTACACACTCAAATCAAGCCCACACCCTATAAGGACTGAAATTCAAAACATGTAAGAAAAGTGCAATTAAAACTTACAATTTGTCTTCTCAAAATGCATAATGAAAGCCTAAATTTAACTCTCCAACCATAGGTATGGTTGGTAAATAAATTTAAGAGGTATGGGACAAGTTTAACTTGTCCCACAAGCCTCCAAAATCAGCCTCCAAGGACAAATTCGAATTTCCAAGAAGGTGGAGTGTTTCATACTCCAAAATCAACTTACAACTTTACACATCACTTACACATTTTTACAACACTCAAATTCAATACCAACAACTCTATTAATTACTTTCTCATGACATATTTTAATTAATTAACTTAGACAACATGATTAATCACAATATTAACACCACATTAAATAATTAATGAAAGGGGGTAAGTGCACCACAAAATAAACACATACAAACATTAATAAAAAGGAACCAAATAAATAAATACACATAACCCTTGGTCACATTTAAAGGTGATCCCCCCATGGGAATCCCTAACAAAATCAAACACCACAAAATAATACAGTTTCCATGGTGACCTTGTTGAATTCATCTAGAATTCCAATGTGGTTGGTCTCCAATCCCCCGATGTTTGTTGTGATATTTTAACCTAAAAAACATGAATACCTCCTTCAGCCTTGTGGCCATATCAGAACATCCAAAATAATATAAATAAAATTCCAAAGTCATCTAGATATATGTGAATCACAATAACATCCAAGCAAAACAATATCACTTTGCAATTTTATCAACAACTATATCATCCTCAAAATAATTTCCATTTCTAGGTATACCCACAATATCCAAATATCACATGTCTGAACAACATCTATAATATAACCATGTCAAACAACATATCATCATCAATATATGAAAATGTCTCTAATAATCATCATGTAGCATAATATAAGAATCAAAATCAACAATAATCCATGATCTAACATCTAACATCATACTATAATAAAAAACATAATCATGTCCATAATGTAATCAACAGTATCATGATCAATATCAAAAGGTGTCAAAGGGAAGTGGGCACTACACAACATGCAAACTTAGACTCGCATTCCTTAAAGGACAACATTTTTGCTAAAAATTTACTCTTTTGATCCTATGTTAGTTCCTGAAACTAAGTAGAACATTCTCATAATTCCCTTCCAACTAACTCAACTTTTTCAATCTTTACCCGAACTCATGTAGAATACGTCCTATAAGATTGTTGATTGTCTATTGTGAAGATACCTGATAAGAGAAAAAAAAATTAAGACTAATCAATTACATCTTGAAAGCTGAGCAATAATCTTAAGTTGAATTAGATGAGAACTTTAAAAAAATCATTACAACTTTCCTAGTGTAGGAAGGTTTCACTAGAGATAGGAAAGGAATTACAAAGCTCTTACAGAGAATTTCCTGTATGGATCCCAATGAACTCTAGGAATCCTTAGTCAATTTTTTTAGATTCATCGTTGGTACTTTTAGTTGTAAAGATGGTGCAAAACTAGTGAATTAAAAGTTTCTTGAAGTAATTTAGATGCAACAAATAGTCCGGTAAAGTTCAATTCATTGGATTGCATACACTCACAATACTTCAGTCCTGTAAGGGGTCTTCCTGATCAGTAAAATGCTTCATGTCCCTTAAATACTTTAAAAGTATAGTCAGCAATGTCCAATTTAACTTGGGGGTAAAGAAATAAATCAGGTTCCTACACTGGTCTGACAAAAGTTTTAAAAGGCACTCACATGTTAAAACATAAAATATTTATTATAGTAAATACTCCAAAGTATCATATCTAAATCCAAAGTTTGAGAATCCAAAATCAATACAATCCTAAGATTCCCGATGGGATTATCATTCAGCCCAACCCTAACCTATGAACATCAAATCTTAGGGTGATATTTACACGTGATCTCACGTTGTATCCTTGTATCAAGAGATCTGCATACTATTCCAATACAATTAGTACATGGCATCAATTCAAACTAAATGAACTTCCAACAAAATGGCTAAAAAATAATAAATCTCATAAAACACACTCCATGATTAACCATATACGTTGGTCTTCACCATAGAAATCTAGCCATACTTAATTGCTTTGTCAAAAACGTCTAAATGTAAGTCAAATTCAAGCTAGTCTTGTAAATGTCCGCAAATTTGACCATTGATTCCATAAGGTGGTATCTTGACGTAGGAAAAAAATAACCCAAACTATGAAAATCCATAAAAATGGTGTCACCAATTCTAATTCGGTATGGCCTGAGGAAAAATAAAGTGCCTATGTGGATGTGGGTAATGCTTGAGCCTTTTTCTGGTACTCTCCATATGAATAAATAAGCCACATTGACAATATGTCCTCTCCAATTATAACTAAGTTTCAAGCCTGTGCATCTTTTGACCATGGGATGGGTTGAATAATGTGAAAGGATGAAGCCTATGCCAAAATCCCTATGACTCAAGTTCCTTTTCTAACAACATATGGCACAAATATCCAACCTCTTTATGTGAGAAGACCATCATACCTCCATAATGAAAATCCATCAAATCTCCCCTCAAGGGGTGTCTGGGAAATCTCTACTCTGGCTAAGGTAGAAATAAATGTCAGAGGAAAAATTCTTTCCATAAATTTGCTCACTAAGAGCTGAACATGAAAAGAGCATTAGAAACTAAGGATTGTTTTTCTATTGGTTATAGAGGATAATAATGTTTTAAGTGATATAAAATAATTGGAAGACAAATTTTATAGGTTTCTTCACATGGTATGATATGGCAATTTCGTACTCACAAATAAACTCTATCCAATTCTAATCTGAGTGAGTTAAATCCCATAGATTGGGAATTGACTGTCAAGAGGTGGCAGAACTCAAGTGATCATTCCTAATTTAAATCATTTAGCCAAGAAGGAAAAAGTGTATCCATAAATTTAAGGACATTGCATGTACTCCTTAACAAGCTCAAGTCCATAAGTCAATATGATTCAAGCTCATAATCCTTTCAGTATTGCATGTTGAACTCAAAGGCAACTTTTGCCCTCATCATCAACATGACCTCCAAATATTAGTGGACATACCCAAGAAGTATCCTTGCAAATGTAGAAGTTCTCCATGATATAATGGCATTGGCTAACAATAAGCATTTTATGAGGCATTAATGAAGGCTTGACCAAATTCTAATGAAGATATTCCCTAATCCTTGACATTCATCTATTCTGTATTTCTATGAAATTGATGGCTTTATTGGTCAAAAGTAAAGTGATACCACCTGTATCCATAATGCTAGAGGCAGTTTCAAATATCACATCTCACCAAACCCATGATATCATTTCCTCTTTCAACCAATAAAACCTTCTCTATCCAAATAGTTGAATCCTCAATGGATCGACTATCATACCTTCCCCATTAAATTTTGAGGGAAATACTGCATCCTTGTTGGATGTCATAAAGAACTCACATGGATTCAAGTGATCTCTTGTCATAAAACTGCTACTACAACACACTAACATTTAAACTTCTCCTCTGTTCATCATGCATACCTGAGTATTAGAATCTTCATCAACTAAAATGAGCATGAAGAGTTCCATTGAATTTCCTTGAATCCCCATTCGTCAAGCTCATGAACAATGAAGGGGCATTCCTTGAAACTGAAAGGTACCACTGTGAACTCGTAGTGTACATATCTTCATATTTAAGGTGGTTTATGAATATTTGCAAAGGTGAGTCCTAAGAATGATATGGTGGATCATCTTAAATCGAATTATGCCCTTACCTATCATTTGGTTTTGAATCAAATAAATCATCAATAGTGACTCTTGATTATGATTCAAAATCGTTACTTTGTTTAGTGTCGGTAATCAATACACAATTAGTAAAGAAGATCCTTGTTCATAAAATCATAAAAGCACCCTGTGGATACACTAGGATGGATATAGGGTTTTCCTTAGAATTGGTGGGAAGCTAAAACTTGAGCTCACATTAAACTTAGGAGTATCATCCGATAAGGTGATCGTGAGATGGGCTCTGTCCCAAGAACCAGAAAAAGTCTAAAAGGGATCATTATCTCACGTGGTGGGATGGTACTGTCGACACTAAAATTTTCCTCCAAAATTTCTATTTCATTAATGTATGTATTAGGAATAGGATGTTGTTAAGTATAATTAGTAGTAGCGTCTGATAGAAGATAACGGCGCCCGTCAGTACGGTGCCGCCAATAATGTGGAGTACGGTAACAGTCAAAGTACAATAGGAATGTTGTAAAAAGTAAATATTTGTCGTAAGTGGTCCGGTAATGTTAAAATGTCAAAGTTTGGGTAATTAGAGAAGTAGGGTCTACATGATTAGGAATTAGAAATATTATATTGGTAATAAGGACAAGGAGTGAGGTCATAAATATTTTGTGTATTTTATTTGTAAAAAGTCTAAAAATGTGGAACCCATGTAAAATGATAAGGTTTATCTTATCTTAACAGATAAGCTTACATGTACAGATAAGAGTTAAGGTATGGAATATGATTCGTCAGAGTGGATTTCTTATCCTATCTTAGAGATAGGATGGATAAGCCTGGAAGTTCTATAAATAGAGAGGCCACCCCCCTCATTTAGCATAGAAAGAAGTAGTGAGAAATATTGTAGGAAGTGTGCAAAGGAAGCCATCAGTTAAAGGTGTGTTGAAGAAGCCATCAAGAGGTGTAATTGTAAAGTTTCTCCCATAGTCTTGTTGAAGTATCTCATGGGTGAGATTGTAACAATTTCATGTTAATATTATAATTTACTTTGATATTTCAGATTTGTCATCATTCTGTCTTATCATAGTCAATGGTATTCTTGTGTTATGTTGTTGTTTTGTTTCCAGATTACATCCACCAAACTAAAGGCTGTGCATTAGTAAATAATCATAGCACGAGGAGTTCCCGGTGAAGAATTATCATAGTGCCGGATTGGTGATGACATTTTGGTTCCGTTGCCGGGACCATTCCTCGTTGGTGGATTTTCTGGAGAGATATTCCCACTTAGTCAAAAATCAATTGGAGGGTAACCTTGTTTTTACTGTGCATAGTAGTTACCATGGTAAAGTCATTTTTACCGTGAATAGTAGTTACCATGTTAAAGTCATTTTTGCCATGAATAGTAGTTACCTTGGTAAAGTCCTTTTTGCTGGGAATAGTAATTACCGCAGTAAAGTCACTTTTTACCGTGAATAGTATTTACCGCAGTAACTTCACTTTTTACCGTGAATAGTGTTTACCACAGTAAAGTTTACCACAAGTTTTACCATAGTTTACCGTGGTCATTTCTATTTTACTGTAGAAAGGTGTAAAGTCACTTTCTAGTATAGTGATTCCAATTATTTGTGCACATAAGTCTTGTTAATTGTACTTGTGGGTTGGTATTTCACGGTGGTTACTTTTGAAAATGGGAAAGATTCCTATTTTTTCAGCTCAATCTAATGAAGATGCTTCTTCTTTCATTCAAGAGTTTAAACGATCTTGTATTTGTAATGGCCTTATAAGAAGGGAACAATGGACTGAATTTTTTCCTACCTTTTTGGATGGTTCAGCACTTAGGTGGTTTGAAACACTAGGTGATAATGTGAAAAATTCATGGGATTTATTAACTGAAAGTTTTCTTGAAGAATTTGGTGAACAACAGAAATATGCAGATCTCATGATCGAGATCACAAAGCTATCCCAAGGAGAGAAGGAGAAGATAAGGGATTATCATGCTCGTGTTCTAGAGCTAAGGAGGAAGCTCGATGCCCAGATCCGGAAGGAAGGATTAGCGGATGGGTTGATGAATGGCGTGGATAATCTCCTCTGTAAGCACTTCATTCTTGGGATGAAGCCAGAGATCAGACAACGAGTGAAGTATGACCACCCAGCTACCATTGAACAAGCAAAGGAGATTGCAAGAAGGCAAGAAGAAAGCATGGAAGAGGAGCCCAAAGAAATTGTTGCTAAAGTAGAGCCTACACCAACACCTTTGGTCCAGAATCCACAACCACTCCCGGTGAGCACAAATATTTCTCCTAGTACATCTACTGAGTATGAAGATCTGCTCAAAAAGATGGGTCAGTTAACTATTAATCTTCTTCAAGGAAAGGAATTTAGTTCTCAGGGAGGAGATAGAGGTCCAAAAAGAAATATTTCTGAAGTTGTTTGTTATGGTTGTTATAAAAAGGGTCATTATAAGTATAATTGTCCAGATAGAGCTTCTACATCTGGTACAAGGAGATAATGATAAAGGAAAAGCACCTGTGAATTCTTTTGATGTAGTAGATAAGAGCATAAATAATGAAGTAGATGTGTTTGTAACAAAAAGAAAGAAAGAAAAAGATAATCAAGATGGAAATGATCCTAAGAAGATGAAAGAAGAAACTAGTAAGAAACATAGGAGAAGAAAGTTGGGTGTGCAGGATTTTCTGATTTCACAGGGGCAAGGACCATACTCCATCTTAGAAGATCTGTCCAAAAGGCCTGCAAATATTACATATGGTCAACTCTTGGCTATGTCTTCTGAGAAGAGGCGGGAGTTGCGAGGTGGACTCAATGCTCGAAGAAGGAAGGAGGTTGAGGTCCCTGTTTTGGAGGCAGAGGCAGATCCCTATGCTCCACAAGCTGAGGTATTATGTAATGGTATTTCAATTCATGATGTCTTAGTTGATGGAGGTGCTGCAGTTAATGTAATGACCGAGTCTGTAATGAATATGTTGGGTTTAAAAATTGATCGCCCTTCAACACTTATGTTAAGGTCATTAAATAAGGGAAAAACTAAACCAGAAGGTGTTGTTTCAAATGTGGCAATATCTGTTATGGGTGTTTTATGTGTGGTAGACTTTCAGGTGATGAAAAATGGTACTGTTGCGTACCTAATGCTGCTGGGAAGACCATGGCTAAGGAGAGTTCATGCAAGAAACTACTGGAATGAAGGTTTCATGACACTTGGACGTGGTAGAGAGAGGGTGAAGATAAACGTGATCCCTCGACATCATAAGGCAGAACCTGTGGATTCAAGTGATGAAACTGATGATTGGACATCCTCTGATTACTCTAGTACCAGTGAAGTGGACACTGAAGATGAAGAAAGTGAGGTTGATGTTTCAGTCATGGATATCCTTCCAGTCACACCAACTCATGACCCCATAAAATTATCTGAAGAAGAAGTTGATGATCGTCTCCAACAAATAAAGATTGGTGATGCTGTGATGGAGAGTGAGAAGGAATCCTACCTCCAGCTCTTTCGAAGGTACATACACCTATTCACTTTTGATTACAAGGAACTCCGTCAAGTAAGTTGGGTAGAACATTGTATTGAGCTGGTAGATGGTGCTAAGCCCATAAAGCAAATGCCATATAGAATGAATCCTAATTTTTCCAAGACTGTAAAAGAAGAAATAGATAAGTTGCTTGATGCAGGATTCATATTTGCTGTGGAGAATTCAGAATGGGTTTCTCCCATTGTGATCTCAATAAAAAAGAATGGGAAGCTACGCATTTGTGTTGATTATAGGAAGCTCAATAAGGCAACAAAGAAGGATCATTACCCTCTTCCATTTTCAGATCAGATCTTGGACGAAGTAGCTGGCCAGGAGTGCTATAGTTTTGCTGATGGATATAGCGGCTACAACCAAGTTCGTATAGCAGAGAAAGATCAGCTGAAGACCACGTTCACCACTCCTTGGGGAACGTTTGCTTATAGAGTTATGCCTTTTGGGTTGTGTAATGCTCCAGCAACATTCCAGCATTTGATGAATAGGGTGTTCGAACCCTACATTGGGACCTTCATCAGAGTATTTCTGGATGATTTTTGCATCTATGGGAGCAAGTTGGACCACCTGCACCAGATGGAGACAACATTTCAAAGGTTAGATGAAGCACAAGCCTCACTAAACCCTACAAAGTGTGTCTTTGGATGTTCTAAAGGTGTTTTGTTAGGGCATGTTGTATCCAGAGATGGTATTGGTACTGATCCTGATAAAGTTTCAAAAATCAAAGATTTACCATTTCCTATGAATAGAAGTAAGTTGAGATCATTTTTAGGCCATGTGGGTTACTATAGAAGGTTCATCAAGAATTTCTCAAAGATTGCACAGCCACTAACCCAGTTCTTGAAGAAGGATGTTGCTTATGAACCAGGAAACAAGGCGCATGAAGCTTTTGGACAACTGAAGGAAGCCCTGGTGTCTTCACCTGTTTTGAAGAATCCAGATTGGAGCAAGCCATTCATTGTGTACACTGATGCCTCAGATGCAGCACTAGGTAGTACTTTGAGCCAAAAGGATGAAAATGGGAATGAACATCCAATTTACTTTGGGAGCAGACAAATGAGCAGTGCTGAGGTAAACTATACTGTAACTGAAAAAGAGGCTCTGGCTATCATTTTTGCTGTAAAGAAGTTTAGAAATTACTTGCTAGGGCAGAAATTTATAGTTGTAACGGATCATCAGGCTCTGAAATATATTGTCAATAAGCCTAACCCATCAGGGAGGATAGCAAGATGGATAATTTTGCTACAAGAATTTGAATTTGATATTATAGATAGGCCAGGAAAGAAGCATGTCAATGCAGATGCACTCTCTCGAGCCTATGATGGTTTAGGATCATCTTGTGATGATGATGATTTTCCCGATGCAGCATTATTCTCCCTTGACACAATCCCTAGTGAATACATAGATATTTGGAATTATCTGAATGAATTCAAGTTTCCTGATGGTGCCAATGCAAAGACTAAGAGAAAGATTACTCAAGCCAGTCGTCCATATTCTATTCTGCATGGAGCATTATTTCGAATAGGACCTGATGGACAGTACAAGAGGGCAGTTGGACGTGATCAAGGAAAGGAGCTGCTAGAAGAATTCCACAATGGTACATGTGGAGGGCACTTCTCTGGACAACTTACAGCAAGAAGGATCTTGGATGCAGGTTATCACTGGCCCACTCTTTTTAAAGATTGTTATAATTATTGTAAGACATGTGATATTTGTCAAACACATGGTAACCGTAAGACTTCATCAGCTCCATTATGTCCTATTCTTCCCCTTGGTCCCTTTGAAAAATGGGGAATAGACATTGTAGGTCCACTTCCAACTACATCACGTCAAAATAAGTATATTGTAGTTGCCACAGATTATTTAACCAAGTGGGTTGAAGCTAGGCCATTGAAAACAACTTCCATGGATGAAGTGGCAAGGTTCATATATGAACGCATTGTCACCAGATTTGGTTGTCCATTAGAAATTGTAACAGATCAAGGAAGCCACTTCATTAATGAGGTGGTAGAAGCCCTAGTCAATAAGTTTTCTATCAAGCACAGGAAGGCAACAACATACAAGCCAAGCACAAATGGACAGGTGGAATGAACAAATTTTGTGCTGTGTCAAATTCTAGCAAAAGATGCAGCCTTGCAGGTACATAAATGGGATAAAAGGATTCATGCAGCATTGTGGGCATATAGGGCAACATCAAAGTCAGCAACAGGATACTCCCCATTTCAGTTGGCCTATGGCATTGATCCAGTTCTTCCTATTGAGTTTGATATTCCCACTGTGAGAGTTATGAAAAATGAAAGGATGGATGAAAGTGATTCAGTAAAAGAAAGGTTGGTACATCTTCATTTGCTAGAGGAAATGAGGGAAATAGCAAAGGATACAAGCCATAAGAAGAAAATGAAGCAGAAGGAGTACTTTGATCAAAAGATCCGGTGGTCTCCATTTCAAGTAAATGACTTGGTTCTAGTATATGATTCCAGATACAAAAAAAGAAGACAGAGAAAATTTCTTCCAAAATGGATGGGGCCCTACAAAATAGTAGCTGTGCATGAAAATGGTACGTACCGACTGGAGGAATTGGATGGCACTCCCATTACGAAATGGGTCAACCACGACAAGTTGAAGATTTTCCAAGCACCAGAATAGTCTACTCCGAGGACGGAGTAGAAGCTAGGAAGGGGGAAGATGTCGACACTAAAATTTTCCTCCAAAATTTCTATTTCATTAATGTATGTATTAGGAATAGGATGTTGTTAAGTGTAATTAGTAGTAGCGTCCGATAGAAGATAACGGCGCCGTCAGTACGGTGCCGCCAATAATGTGGAGTACGGTAACAGTCAAAGTACAATAGGAATGTTGTAAAAAGTAAATATTTGTCGTAAGTGGTCCGGTAATGTTAAAATGTCAAAGTTTGGGTAATTAGAGAAGTAGGGTCTACATGATTAGGAATTAGAAATATTATATTGGTAATAAGGACAAGGAGTGAGGTCATAAATATTTTGTGTATTTTATTTGTAAAAAGTCTAAAAATGTGGAACCCATGTAAAATGATAAGGTTTATCTTATCTTAACAGATAAGCTTACATGTACAGATAAGAGTTAAGGTATGGAATACGATTCGTCAGAGTGGATTTCTTATCCTATCTTAGAGATAGGATGGATAAGCCTGGAAGTTCTATAAATAGAGAGGCCACCCCCCTCATTTAGCATAGAAAGAAGTAGTGAGAAATATTGTAGGAAGTGTGCGAAGGAAGCCATCAGTTAAAGGTGTGTTGAAGAAGCCATCAAGAGGTGTAATTGTAAAGTTTCTCCCATAGTCTTGTTGAAGTATCTCATGGGTGAGATTGTAACAGTTTCATGTTAATATTATAATTTATTTTGATATTTCAGATTTTTCGTCATTCTGTCTTATCATAGTCAATGGTATTCTTGTGTTCGGTTGTTGTTTTGTTTCCAGATTACATCCACCAAACTAAAGGCTGTGCATTAGCAAATAATCATAGCACGAGGAGTTCCCGGTGAAGAATTATCATAGTGCCGGATTGGTGAGAAACTTTTATCTTGGTATCCTCAATGGAAGATATCAAGGACTCAATTGTTGTGGGTAAGAAGAGAAAAGGGAAAACAAATATGGCCTTGTATTTTTAAAAAAAGGTGACTTTTGTAGAATATCAAAAATTTATTGTTGTCTTTTTGTAGTCCAAATACTACTCTTTGATTATATAGGTGTTATTTATTTTCGTATGAGATGTCTCAGTGGGATTTTAGGGATGTTGTCCAAATTTCTCATTTGTTAATCAAATTAATGCACTGGCTACTAAAGAAATTAACAACTCAGAAAAGATAGAGGGTTTATGTTACCCACATGTTACGTCAGATGTTTGATGCTTGATATGGGCACTGAATAATGGATCTTCGCTATGAGACCTACAAATAAGATAGACTAAACTTGTTTTTTTGATTAGATAAATATGTGGGGGTTTCTCAACTAAGAAGTTATAAGAAGCTTTTGACATCCTTGGTGGATGTCAACCCTTTTTTTTATTTAAAAAGGATGAAATAAACAAGTGTTGTAAAAAACATGCAGAAACAATAGCAACATTGAATCTAGAAAAATGATTAAAATGGATTTAAAGTTGATTATATGGAAATGAATATAAAATAAGTTTTACCTATTCTAGGTCGACGGTGACCCAAACTATGCAGAGGTAGGTCAATGACGACCTAGGAGGATGGATGTGAAGTTGTAGATGAAATATACAGACCTGCAAGGTTTGAGACTGATCTAGAAGATGATAAGGACTTGTAACTACTATAAGAGGATCTACAAGAAGAGAACCAGAGGCATGAAGGTAGGATAAAGGATGAAAAAGAGAAATGGTGGGATAGATTATTGGATAAACAAGGCCATGGAGGGATTGGCAATGACTGTGGTAGGAAAATACCAATCCGAGGATGAGGACGAAGATGAAAATTGGTAACCTACAAGAAAAAGGAGTTGTGGGAGAGGGCTGCTGGGTATTTTTGAAGCTTCTATGTACCTGCAAGATTTTAGAAGCAAAGCATATATGATAATATGATAAAGATATAGAAAGGAATGCAATATTTTTTGAGAAGATCTCACGAATGATAGATCGTGAGAGATGCAAGCACAGGAGGAATGTATAAGAAGTTTGTGGATGTCTCATAACTTCTCAGGCACGAGGATGCTTAGGTTGGGAGAAAGCTTGAAGAATTGTAAGCATCTTGATTTTCTGATTTCTTGATAATGAATAGAAAGGAAGAAGTCAATTTTATAGGGTCAGACAATGACTAGGATGGGGCACTGTTGATTTCTGAGGAAAGTTACCCCAATGGACATGATTTTTTGCTTTTGACGGGATGTTTTTAATTTTTAAGGATTGGATGATTGCTTTAAAGCATGTAGGTGAGATTAAGTTTCTTGGGGATGAATTTAAGTTGGTTAGGGCATAAAAATAGATAGGATAAAATCCAGAAAAGTAAGGTGATTTGTGTGTAGGATAAAAACATCCTAATTAGAAGGTTAGTTAGGGCAATGAGAAAATGATGAATTAATTAATTAATTATTATGGGATAATGTGGATGGGATATTGATGTAAGATATTAAAAATGATTAATTAATTAATATCACTTAATTAATTAATAAGGATTGGGATGGGCATTTAATTAAATAAGGGGGATGATTGAATAAATGTGCGCACACAGGCGATGAGGGTATAGATACCGAAATTTAGGTGTCTACATTTTCCCCCTTTTTGTTGAGTGGCTTGGGCTAGCAAGCCATGAGACAAAAACAAGAAGGGTTGGATGAGGATAAAGGATTGATGATGAGCTCCCCCTCAAATGGGGGATCGATGACACCAAGGGAAATCGATGACGCATTTGAAAAAGGTAGATGATGAAGGG
This sequence comes from Taxus chinensis, assembly GCA_019776745.2. Lineage (NCBI taxonomy): Eukaryota > Viridiplantae > Streptophyta > Pinopsida > Cupressales > Taxaceae > Taxus > Taxus chinensis. The sequence continues at coordinate 143,957 of JAHRHJ020002908.1, read as the reverse complement.
CGGGTGGGTGATGAAAGGATGGGTAAAATGATTACCAAGGAAAGATGCCCTAGGAAAAAAGGATCGTAATAATGATGGAAAACTATGGCGGTGACTCCAATATCACATCAGTAGGGGATAATTGTGGTCTCAATGGAGATAGAAAACAATGTTTTATGGATGAGTGAGTGGGTGAAGATCACTGCAATATGGATGCAGGATGGGATGACCAATGGGTCATAGGCAATTCATCAAAGTATGCAAAAAAATATGTAAAAATGTATGTGAAATCCTTCATACATGAGGAATCAAGTGAATAGATATGTGTCCACAAACGACAAGGATGAATGATATGGTGCCCAATGGGACACAGAAAAATGGCCAAGAAGGAAAAATAAAAAAAGTGAGTGATGAAACAATATGCCCCAAAGGGGGAAAGATGAACATGGCCGCAAAGGAAAAAAAGAGGAAAAGTAAAAATATGCCCCAAGTGGGGAAAGGTATGGCCGCAAAGCAAAGGAAAAAAGGTATGCCCCAAGAGGGGAAAAGCATGGCCACAAAGGTGGACTTTGATGAAAAATAATGGTGCCCCAATGATGGGTGCAAATATGGCCACAATAGTGGACTTGATATAATGAATGTAATGCCCAAATGAAAAGGTGAGTATGGCCTCAAAAGAGGACTTCGTGCACAAATTGAATAGGAGTATAAAATAAAATTCCCAATAGAGGAGTGATTATGGCCATGAGTGTGGTCTTATGAAATAAATATGATTAACATGCCCAAAAATGTGGAAGGAAAAAGAGATGGCCATGAATGTGCACTTAGAGAGTATGTATGCCCGGAGAAAGAGATAGTTGAAAATGTTGTATGAAAATGCCCAAAGGGGAAAATAGAATATGACCATAAATGTGGATTTAAGGTCAACAAGAGATGATGCCCTAGAAAGGGATACCAGAAAGGAGGGAGAAAACCCAAAATGGTGGGTGCCAAGGGTAGTCAATGACAAATGAGGCCAATCGACAATGACCCAAGGGGGTTGATGGTGACCAGATGTTGGTGGGATATATAAGCCCAATGGTTGGTTGACAATGCTTATTTTCACACTGAAAGTTGACAAGAGAGAGTAGAGAAAGAAAATATAGATTGAGGAAATGAGGATGTTGGAGCTGAGATGAAACATTAGAGGGTGCAGAGGATGTGAGTAACAAAAATCACATTGGTTTTTGATTTAATTTCATGTTTTATTTATTTTTGGCATTTTTTTGTAAAAAAGTGGATGACACTATGGGAGGTTGGCGGCAACCCAGGAGGGTCGACGTCGACCTATCCCTAAGGCACATCGACTGACCCGAAAATGTGTCGACCCGGACCTGGGTCAGTGTCAACTAGGGTTTGATTAGATATATTAGGGTTTATTGATTTTGGATGAACTTTGGATGGATTTTGGATCAGAGGTATAATGTATATATGTTCTGTTTGTGATTCCAGGCTAGAGAGACCTTATATTTGAGAGATCAGGTGTGAGTTCTATATGAGTATATTAGAGGGGATGTGACAGATGTTGAGTGGGATCATCTCTGTCTGTTGTTGGATTAGGTGGATTTAGACATTATCAGAGGATCCCACGAGATGTGGGGCTTATGATTTCTTTGGTGGAGAGGTGGGACATGCATACATGTACATTCTGGTTTAGGATAGGGGAGATGACTATCACCCTTGAGGATGTGTATATTAGATTCTTAGACTATCGATACAAGGGGAACAAATAGTTCCCATTACTAGTGATGATAGATTAGGAGTTTTGACATGGACTATTTGGAGCCGATGTGCCCCAGATATCAAATTTTCTTCAAGGGCTTTTTCTTATGAGCAGAGATATGAGGCTAGGGTGGAATGCAATCAGTTGATTTGCATGGTTATGATGGCAGTGTCTTGTTATGCTTTGTCAGACTCGGAAGGAGATTGATTTTCATGGGTGTTGACTTGTGTAGTAGGTGATATTGTTGATTTCCACCACTGCATTTTCATTTGGGATTGCACTATTGGTTCAAGTTTACCATGAACTATTTGGATACAAGGTAGGTAGGAGATCAGGGTTGGATGTAGGCTTCTTGCTACACTATTGGGCCTATGAGCATATCGTAATGATTAGGTCACCAGGGCTTCCATGGGTCATAGGAGACCATATTCAACTAGAAGTGGGATTTCTTAGATGGAGGGTCAATTAGGCCTTTAGAGACAAGGGTGAGAGAGGGGTGGATTGGTATGTAGATCGGTTTATAGAGTTGGATGTTGATCAAATCAGGTGGCGACCATATTTGGATTTCCTCACATGGCCTGGTGTGGATGTGGAGCCAGTTGGGATGAGGAGGATGAGATGGGTACAGGGGAGATGGCCAGAGATGATATAGGTCATTCGGTTTGATAGGGTGCGGTGAAATTTTGGAATCATTCAGTCATCACCTCAGGATCTAATTTTTTATAGAAGGAGGAGAGGAGTTGGATAGAGAGGAGGAGGTTACCATGGGATGATGATGATGATGTGGGAGTAGGAGAATGATACTATTGTAGACCCATTGGAGGAGGAGGTTGTACCATGGAATGATGATGATGAAGTGGGAGTAGGAGTAGGGTACTCTGATTGGCACACAATAACATGGGCAGCTTAGGTGGTTTAGGAGGGAGGAGATGGAGGTTGAGATTGAGGTGGCCCGGAGAGGTGGTGGAGATAGAATGTGGGAGGTTATAGAGGTGGCATGCTTACATACTGAGGTATATTAGATGAGAGTAAAGAGAGACACAACCTTTAATTAGGTTTAATTTAATATAATTTATAGAAGCTATTTATCCTAATTAACAGTTTATGTAAGGTGGGTTGCAAAAAATTTCTCGAGTACCGCAACCCTTTGTGTTTGAAACTTTAAAGGCTATTCTTCCCATAAAAAAATTCAATTATTCATCCTTTCCTGGTGACTAGTGGCATTGTTTATCAATAAATATATTACTTATGAAATTTGAACAGAGTAGCTAATTCTTAGCATTAAATGAGGTTTTTTAGATGAATCCACCTATACCTAATTTGATTGCTTATCTGTTACAAAGTTTGTTTTTGGATGGTCAATTTTAAGCTTGTTTTCTTCTTGAGAATGATTATTGGTAATCATAAATATATTTTTGCAATTTTGGAGGAAAGCCCTTTCAAATCCAGTTCAACATACCTATTATTGCAAACACTCCATCTCCATATCATTGTATAACCTTTTCAATCTCTTGCGTAACTAATTTAATCACTAGGTGATAGATTCAGCTAGCCGAATGTCTAAAGGTATGGAAGAGACACACACATAGGAAGTCTATGTGAATAGATTTATGTTGCTTTTTCATCCTTATTTCTTGACATACAAATTATGTGCATAAAATTTCATGTTTCCTTTTCATCCTTTATATTACATCTCACAAATGGATTTAGAAGTGGAGAATGTTGATGTGTAATTACTCAAATAGAGATTCACATTTGGTACTTGCATTTCAAATCATTTTGGAATGGTTTGAGTTGTTTACAAGCTTAAGGATATGATTGAATATCAACAACTCAAAAAATAATTGTACAACAAGCAATAATGATTCAAAAGTGTTGGTGTATTGCAATAGATTACACAACCTATGTATATTCTATGTAGAAATGTTGCATGTTTTGAGAGCATTGTCTTCTTTTCTTTAAAATAACAACAATTTTGTTAATGCAAGTAAATGATTTGTCAACAATTTTTTTTGTGAAAAATAATAAGTATAGTTTCTATTTTTTTTCCTAAGTTGAAACATCAATGTCATAAAAATAGCGAAATGCATTTTTTTTATTATTTCATGAAAAATATAGTGTGGGAATATAAAGCATATAAAATAAATAAAAAATAAAATGACTAACACACATGATGGAATAGATGGTAAACAATTTAATGAACTTTAATTATTTTCATTTTCAATACCATAAAAAATTTAAACCTTAGTCCCAAGACTTCATAAAATTGCCTCGCCTCTCAATATGTTAGTTCCAACATAGGTACACAAAAAAGCATTTGACTGTGTCTAAGCTTGGCATATCAGTTATTATACATTCGCTTGCATTTAATAGTGAACTCCAATGTTTTTTGTTGACAATATGCTTTCAATTATTAAGGAAATAGTTGTTTTCAAATTTAATCCTTTTTTTAAATTAGGTTTGTAATGTTTTCAGAGAACATGAAATTAAAATTTTTGATGCAAATGTTCTAATGTTTCTTCATCTAATTTATGAAAATTAAAACAAGTCAAATTTTAAAAAATTGAGCAATGATGGTGGGTTTTTAGTTAAGAGTGACTTGAAGAACATAATCAATGTTATAATAGTATCATCTTAAAATGTCATTTTAGTCTAATAAAAAGAGATTAGATAATTTACGATGCCAAATGAGTCTTTGCAACAATTTTTGAAGAAATTACTTGATACTAATATAGTCATTTTACCTTAAGTGAGATAACCCAAATGCATTTTATGGCCATCAAAGTACAAAGAAATTTAACATATGTGTTGTAGAAAATTAACAATGTTGAGAGAAATCAAATTAAAATTTAGAAAGAGCAAACAATATGTCACAAACATTGTGAATTCAATTAATAGTTCATTTGAATTTTCTTACAAAGGTTCCTCCAGACCGCAACCATGGATAAGTCAATAATAGAATCGTGAATGCGATTATGAGAAAAAAAAATCTTTAGTAAAGTGGCATTTTGGCTAAAACAAATGAAAACACCCAACATTATGCTGCAAATTTATTTAATAAAAATAAAATTCCAAGATATAAAATCTACATCACATGTTTACTTATAAAGCTTTTATAAAAGGTAATGAAACTGATGGCACAATGATGGATGATAGGTCAATTTTAAATTTTTGCACCAATAAAGTTCTTTATAACCATGGATTTTGTGATTAAGAATTTACAATTTCAGAAACAATCATTAAGGGTAATGATGGTATGGAAAATGAATTTTTAGGTTCCCTAATCCTTAATTCTTTAAGTAGGCTCAAATAAGGTTGAAATATCTTTCTATATAGTAGTTAACAATGGAGTGGACATGCTACTTGAAAGGCATGTTATTTTTAATTATGTATATATGTATGAAATTTAGACATGGATAAATGGTATTTATTCAATGAAAATGCATATATAAAAGATAAGAAAAAGAAGTTGGATCAAAATATGAATCAATTGAAATCCCAAGAAATGAAAATTTGAGACAAATGTTCAATGCAAGAAAGAACAAGTTCTCAAATCTACTACAAAAGGATGTATATAGTAATAAAATCAAATTAAAACATTTTAAAAGTATGTTGGCATGAAATTCAAATAGAACATTTTAGATATCAAAGAACAAAGAATAAAAAAATCAATGGGATATGAGAGTGATTCTTCTACATAGAAAAACATTCATGATGACCTCTTAAGGGACAATTCACTATTGCTTAAATTTTTAACATCTTGAAATTACATTTTTCTCTTCACATTATCTCTTATTTCCTTCATATTAATTCTTTACCTTCAATGACACTGAGATTATTTTGATAATGCTCTTCAGTTTTTATCTTGTTTGGTTCACAACTTGTTTTAATCTTCTTAAATTTTGAATGGTATTTTTCATTTTCGATTTATTTCATGACCGGTCAATTTTAAATTGTCTTTTCATAAATATATGAATTATGATGCCCAAATTATTGGTCTTGTTTATTCGCGTATCTAAGACAATTCAATAATTCATTAGAGACACACACCCACATTGTGTGCATGTGCATGTAACACACATAGAAAGGGATGGGGAGGTTTCCATTCTCTATTGGTTGAGAAATTTTGTGCACTTTCTTATTTATAAGCCAATTTTGGGCATTTGGTACGGTTGATTATTTTGGATTTTGGGAGCTTGAATTGGAGGAAAAGAGATTTTGGTGGAGACTTGGTTATGATTTTTTAAAGGAGGGAAACTTAAAGCTGAGATAGGTTTTCTTTTTTCTCTTGTTTTATCTCCCTTAAAATAGAGGAAAATGCTTTCCTTGTTTACTTGATTTTATTGTGAAATTTGATTGTTGTCTTGATCTTAGAAGCTAGTTACATGGGTGTATGTAAATTATTTAGGAAATTGTTTCCCCTCTTTTTCTCTATATTTTCTTTCTTCTTATTTTATTTTTGAGCTGCAAATTTTGTGTATTTGTGAGGATAGTTTTGAGTATTCCTATTTCACCCAATGGATTGAATATGCGATGCTCACCAATCTTGAAATAGGAATACTCACATATTCGATCTACAACAGAAGGAGAGCCAGTGCTGCCTCCTACAGCTTCCTAGAACCCCCTGCAAACCCACAACCTCCTGTTCAATTCCAAGTGTTTGGAACACAAATTTTTTTTGCACTGGTGCACTCAGCACCAGGGAAAATTTGCTGCAGGTATAAAGAATTTAAAATTTTTTTTTTTACCCCATTACGGGTTTTATCTCTAATATTAGAGAAGAAATATAGCTCCTATGCATATGTGGACTCTGCTATGTCTATGGATTTATTAGACCTCTGACATTTAAGAGGTATATCTGTTGTTTAAATGGAGGGTTCTAAGTTGCATTTTGCAGACTGTGTAACTCTACCTCTAACCAAGTCACATCTGGCTGAGCATAGAGTCTGTGCATATGAGAAAGGGTCGAGTTTTGCTCATGGAATTGTCTACTCTCTGCCTCCGAAGCCATTGGCGAGCTCCTGATTTTGTTGGAGGAGTTAACTCCCACATCAACCTCTGAACTTTTTCAAGCCTGTACTCCAAAACGAGACCTTCATTCAGAAAAGGGTCGAAGAAGTTCTTGATAAAACCAGAGGCTGAGCTTTACATTGCTGAGCCTCCATAAAAAACGTTGTACCTGCCAAGACGTGGAAGTGACGGGCAAGACAAAAACACAGCAGCATTCGTGGCAGCGCCCGCTTGCAGTGTAAAACATTGTAAATCAACCTGTAAATTCAAACTATTGAGCCTCCATTTGCATTGGGTTACCTACAAACTTCGCACCAGACGGTGCAACCTGAATCACAAAAATGCAAGTTGTGTACCGGCTTCTGTTGATCCCTGTTTTATCAAAAGCGGCGCACTTCTAAGAGCTCTGAGTCCTCCTCACGGCGTATCCTGCAATAGACTTGCAAGCGGCCTGCACACAAAACACATAGGGATCATACAGATCACTAAGAAAACAAAAAAAAAGTGGCCAAAGCAAGGAAGAAGCGGCCAAAACAAACAGTGGAAGAAGCAACCAAAGCAAGAAACAAAACAAAGGCAAACAAAAACAATAAGAAGGAGATTAAAAGGCATTTCAGATCCAAATTTTGAGCAGAGGAAACCATAAACCACTAACAAACTCGTGCCATGCAAGCGCCACGTGGACTCTCTCCTTTGCCAGGTCACATTTTCAAAAGGTAAGTCAATTCTACCTTTCATTAAATACAAATTTGTTCATTTCCATACCAAGCGCCCTTAAGTGGCCAAGTTGGATAGAAGGAAGGCCTTAGAAGTGGGAGGTGCATGGTTCAAATCCCACCCCCAACTTCACATTTTGAATTTGGCAGAATATTTGGTGGAACTGCTAAATTTAGCATAAATTTTGAATTTAGTTATAACTAACTAAATTTAGCGGAGAAATCCCTAATTTAGGGTAAAAAAATAAAATTTCTCCCATTCTTTCTGTTTTTTCATTCTGGGACATTTTTTGAAAAAGGAGACCCCTAAAAATTGCATTTTCAGCTGTTTTTTTGCAATTTTTTGCATTTTGGGTCGTTTTGGGCTCCAGAGGCCACCAGGGCCCACAAAAAAAAAAATTTTTCTTGCCATTCAAATTTTTCATAGTTTTTTGAATGTAAATTGTATACTACTTGTATTTTGTACTAATTTGCAAGTTGCCATAGTCAACTGCAAACTTTGTAACTACTCAGAAACTGGCAGAATTGTAATAAAAAACAATAAAAAATTGGTTCTGTAACACTCATGAGATCCTAGATCTCATTCGCAGCGTTCGGTATATACGGTGCCTCTGGGAAGCACTTACGGGTAAAGCCGTCATGACTACTACTGCACTTAACACCTAATATAGCTGCAACAACATTGTATGGGCATCATCCCTATAAATCAACGGGGAGTAATAAGGCCACAATGCACACACTATGAGCCATCCCATCCGTCTGTGAACGATTGCATGACATAAATCCAGACTGAGAAATTATCCAAGTATATAGCGAAGTTACGCATGTGTATGAGGATATTTCTTTGAGCCGGTGTCAATAATCACACAGACCCCATCAGTACTGTCTTGGTACCACGTATTGAATTCTTTCACGTACGTTAACGCCTCTTTCACGTACCGCCGGGTATATAGAAAGGGTGAGCTTCTTCCACGTACCGACGGGTATATCAGAAGGGCGCGTATATAGAAAGGTTCAGTATATCAGACTGACGGTATATAGATTGGGAGACCTAATACCTGGAGTGATAAGAGCCAAACCCTGTCAGTGATCTCTGCAAAATGGGCACCAATGCCCCCAAATTTTTTCTTCCAGATTCACAATTGCTCAGAGGAAATAACTATGCTGCATGGAAGACTAAAATCAAGACACAACTTGAGTTTGAAGAAATCTGGCCTGTTGTGAATGGTACTCTGACCAGATCAGCCACTGATACAACACAACAACGGTAGTTTGATAAAGCAGATCAGAAGGCCAAACTCATCATCTTGTTTGGAGTGTCTGATGATGTGCAACCCCACATTCGAGATGCCAAAACAGTAAAAGAAGCGTGGGATAAATTGAGCACAGTATACGAGGCCAAGAACAAGAATGTTATACTAAATTTGCAGAGTCAGTTACATACACTGAAGTTCAAGCAGAATGAGAAAATTGAAGCTTTCTTAAGAAGAGTTACAAAATTGAGGGCTTCACTTCTAGCCCTGGGAGAACCAGTCACAGATGATGCTCTCATTCCCATTGTTCTGAGAGCACTCCCCTCTTCTTACCACATTTTTGTCACAACACTAAACGTGTCAGATACGACAGTTGGTTTTGACAAAATGGTAAACCTACTGCAACAAGAGGAAGCAATGCACAATAAGGATGATGAAGAGGAGCAGGCACTATCTTCACATCAAAAATGGAAAGGAAAAGGTAAAGGAAAACCTAATTCCTATAAGAAGTCCCAACATCAAAATCAGTATCATGGGGACAATCAACAGAAGAAGCAATGTCCTATCAACAAAAGAGGACATGACTTAAAAGATTGTTGGTATAAAACTTACAAGAAAGGTTCATCCAGCAACTCTGGACCACAACAACAACAATCTTACAAGGGACATTCTAACAACAATCACGGGAAGAAAAAGGGGAACTGGAAAAGAAGACCCCACCAGCAAGGTAATATTGCTAAGCAACAGGAACAGTCAGACAATGAAGACTTCTTGTTCACTTCTTGCTCAAGTGAACCATCCACATCATCTAGTGATGTCTGGTATGTTTATTCGGGAGCCACTTGACACATGACCGGCCACAGAGACTGGTTTATTTCAATGAGGGACACACCATCGAAAAATCATGTTTCGTTGGGAGATGATTCTTCATATACAGTTCAGGGGATTGGAAACATTTCTCTACCCCTTGGTTCACGCAAATGTAGACTATCAGATGTCCTATATGTCCCTGGGTTGACAAAGAATCTTCTTTCAGTTAGTCAACTCCTAGATCACAACCTAAAAATTGACTTTAATAGTCAATCCAGCAAGAAAACATGCTTGATTCGAGATAAATCAAGAGGCTCGAAAATAATTGCAAAAGCCTCCAATGTGGGATGCATGTTCCAACTTGATTTTGTTCACAAAGATGATCAAGCACTTGTGGCTAAAAACTCCACCTCAGCACAGTTGTGGCATCAGAGATTTGGTCATGTAAGTTTCAAATATCTCGAAACACTTCGCCGGTGTAATATGGTACATGGGCTACCATCTCTTCAGAAGGATACAGACAAGTGTCCTCACTACCTAGCAGGTAAACAACACAGAGTTTCGTTCCAGAGGAGTACATTTTGAGCTCATGGTAAACTTGACCTGGTTCATACCGATCTTTGCGGTCCAATGCAGCCAAGTCATTCTGGGTTCTAGTACTTCATGCTTTGTGTTGACGACTATTCGAGAAAATGTGGATTTTCTGTCTTCACAAGAAAAGTGAAGCATTTGAAACCTTCAAAAAGTTCAAAGTAGCAGTTGAGAAAGAAACTGGTCATCACATCAACTACTCTCCACTCAGATCGAGGGGGGGAATTCACCAGTGATGAGTTCAGAGACTACCTACAAACTCACGGGATTCGTCGACAAATGCCTCCTCCACACACACCGCAACAAAATGGTGTTGTTGAGAGAAGAAATCATACTATCATGGAAATGGTGCGATGCATGATCGATGATTCTGGACTTGCAAAGACATTTTGGGTAGAAGCAGCAAAGACAACAGTGTATTTGTTGAACAGAGCACCCACAACTGCTCTTGATGGAATAACACCACAAGAAGCATGGTCAAAAAGGAAACCATCCATTGCACACCTCAGAGTATTCAGGTGCAAAGCAAGCATGCACATACCCAAATAGAACAGAAAGAAATTGGATATGAAGTCACAAAAACTCATCTTCATTGGGTATAGTGAAGAGACTCTTGGGTATAGATTGATGGATCCTAAGACCAGAAAAGTCTACACCAGCAGAGATGTTGAGTTTTTTGAGAATAAGGAAGCAGAGACTCCTCCTCCAGACTCACAAGATGTAGATTTTTCACCTGTTGTAAAAATTGAAGCTGATGTTCCCTCAGAAGATGAAAGTGATGATGGGGATGATGGTGTTGATCAGATAGAACCACGACCCATGGGAATAGTTCAGCGTATGCCTAAATGGTGTACAAGTACATTACAAGATGCAAGATTGGATGCTCCATCGGATACATCCACCCCTGGACCATGGACTCACAGTAAAGCAAGAGAAGAAGTTAAATTTTCTTTGATGAGTAGAGTTATTGAATCAGATGAGCCCTCTATAGTCCAGGAAGCCCTACAGTCAAAAGCTTGGAAAGATGCCATGGATTCTGAATATCAATCAGTGATGAAGAATAACACTTGGCAGCTTGTCAATCTTCCACCAGGGAAGAAACCCATTGGATGCAGATGGATATTCAAAACGAAGTACAAAGTAGATGGGACAGTGGACAAGTACAAAGCAAGACTTGTAGCAAAGGGGTATGCACAAAAAGAAGGCATTGACTATGAGGAGACATTTTCTCCCACAGCTAAGATCAAAACGATCAGGATGATCTTTTCTCTAGCTGCTCAGTTTGGATGGAAAGTTCACCAAATGGACGTAAAAAGTGCCTTCCTAAATGGAGATTTACAAGAAGAAGTCTACATGACTCAACCTGAGGGATATGTTGTACCTGGTCAAGAAGTAAAGGTATGCAGACTCAGGAAATCTCTGTATGGTCTCAAACAAACACCCCGGGCATGGTACATCAAGATTGATGAGCATCTCGTACAACATGGATTTGTTAGAAATCCATACGATCCCAATCTCTACCTCAAAAAGCAAGGGGGGAGATGGTGATTGTTGTTGTCTATGTCGATGATCTAGTCATCACTGGTAGTTCAGTGAGGATGATCGATGCAACGAAGAAAGATCTTAATCGATCGTTCGACATGACCGATCTCGGGCTGATGCACTATTGTCTTGGATTAGAAGTGTGGCAGAAAGAGAATCATATTTTTGTTTCTCAGATGAAATATACCAAGACTACGCTTGAGAATTTTAGGATGATGGATTGCACACCAATTGCTACACCCATGGAGAACAGATTGCAGTTATCTCGTTCAGATCCATCTCCTGAGGTAAGTGCCACTCTCTATCGACAGCTGATCAGGAGTCTCATTTACCTAACCTACACTAGACCAGATATCAGCTTTGTAGTGAGCTATCTATCCAGGTTCATGCAGGAACCCAAAGTTTTTCATTGGAAAGCAGCAAAGTGCATTTTGAGATATCTCAAAGGATCAGTGGATCTTGGTCTAGAATACAAGAAGAACGAAAACTTCTTCTTGACTGGATATTCGGATTCAGATCATGCAGGTAATATTGATGATAGAAAATCCACTTCTGGATTTGTATTCTTTATGGGATCTAGACCAATATCATGGGGAAGTAAGAAACAACACTTTGTTTCTCACTCTTCCATAGAAGATGAGTATCATTCTGCAGGAGAAGCTATCTGTGAAGCGATTTGGCTACGTCGCATACTAGAAGGACTTGGAATACCACAGGACAAACCGACCACCATGTATGTTGACAATGAAGGTGTTCTCAAACTTGTTCGCAATCCAGTTTTTCATGAGAGAACAAAGCACATTGAGGTTCAGGTTCATTTCATACGCGAACATGTGTTGAAGCACAACATCCAGCTTCAATTTTTTCCAACTGCTGAACAACGAGTAGATATTTTCACAAAGTCACTTGCACGTGACAAGTTCAAGTTGTTCAGAGAGTTCCTCTCCTCATCTCTTCAGACAATGCACAATTAAGGGGGGGAATGTTAGGATAAAAATATTATTATCCTACTATTTAATTATGCATTTTATTAATTTAATAATTTTATTAATTATTGTTATTATGTTATATTTTATATAAACCATATTTGTCTTTGTATTAATATTTCAGGAGCGGTTATATTGTTTTAACAATATATTTGTTTTATTTATTGTTGTGCTTCCTGGATGTTATTGGAAGCTTGTGTATTTTGGAATTTGGTTGCACATGTGCAACTTAATATCCTGTTTGTATTTGGCTGTGCAATATCTATAAATATTGCAGCCCATTCTATGTAAAGTTTGATTGATTGAGATTAATAAACTTGATTAGGCTTCCGTGTCCCTGTTCCATCAATCTACAAGGGTGTTGTCAACACCAAGGCACAAAAAGATGAGGAACCTTCATTGTAGAGAAAGAATCTCTCCATATCGGAACCAAAATTTTTAGCAAGTTGGGAAGTACATTTGTTTGTTAATGAACAGTTATGGTGGACTGATAACAACCACAGACAACTCTGGATCTCAGCCTATACAAGATGGCTTTCTCTATGAAGTTGGGGTCTGAAGATAGCAATCACATCAAAACCTTGATTCAGCACCTTCATTGGTATCAGAGCGTGGCCATCGTTGGAAACTGAAGAAAACCTTATGAGATGTGAAATAGGCGCATACCAAGTTGAAGTGTTGTGCGTGGAGAGGAGACTTAGATTCCCTGTCCATGTTGGTTGTGTTAGTGAGACTTTGAAATATGTAAAAAGGTTGTACATGAGGAGGACTCAACCTGTATCGCTGGAGAAGGATGGAAATAAGTTTATCTGTTTATTTTGAAGCATCCTCTACCTGCTTTGGAAGAAGATGTGTGCATCGATCTTTGTGCGCCTGTGTTGATGGTGACCAAGAAAGGAAACTCCTATGAAGTTGCTGGAATGGAGGAGAACCTATGCTATGCAGTGATGTCTAGAGTGGAACAAGAAAATTTGTTGTGCTGAGCAGTGTAGTTGTTGGCATTTTAAGGCAGCGACCTGTGTGGAAGAAGAATTTGCTAGTCCCGCTCACCCTGCGAGCTCTTCCTTCCCGGTTTCAGACATTGATCACCACGTTGACAATCACTCAACAGGAGGTGATTTTTACCAACCCTGGTGAATTATCTCCAGTAGGAAGAAGCCATGCAAAATGTACAAGAAGCCTTCGAAGACAAGGCTCTCATCACGAGGCGAAAATTGTTGGATTAAGCCTTGGAAAGGGCAATCATAGCCCCCCAAAATTAGAAGCAGCATCCTCAATGGCCATCTTCATAGTGGCCATTCAAGCGGCCACCCCAAAGCAAGATAATCACAAGGCGGATCGGTGGTGCCACATTTGCTCCACGGATACGCACACGACTGCGAACTGTTATTACAACGGTCGCAAGTATGGAAAAGATAGACTGGTGAAGAGAGCACTTTTGGCATCAGGATATTCCAAGGGAATCTCGATGGCATGCTCGTAATCAGAGCCAGAAGGGCCACATTGCTGCTCAGCAGGATGCCACCTCTGATGAAGAGGTACCAGATACGACTCATTCTGACATTGTTCTAGTCTCACAGACTTCGCAGCCATCAGAAGATGTCTGGTTGATTGATTCAGGTGCCAGTAAACACATGACTGGCAACAAGAAGTTGTTCCATACTCTGAGTGACCAGCCCACTGGAGATCGGATCACCATTGCAGACAATCAAAAGTATATTGCGGCAGGGATTGGTGATGTCATCATTCCTCTTGGAACACTGAAGATGTACACTCACAAAGGTGCTATATGTTCCAGTGTTTGACTTCAAATATTTTGTCTCAAGTTCAACTTCTTAACCATCGAATGCAGGTTGAATTCTTTGTTGAGAAACTTTGGGGTCAAGTCCTGCATCATTTCCCAGGGAGAGTCAGTCATTGCTCAAGCATTTCTAAGGGCCATTTATTTGCACTGGATGCAGTCACTTCATCCAAGCGTTGCTCTCTCTGCATCAACGGCGGAGTCCACTGCACTTTGGCACTTTCGATATGGTCATCTTTCTAGGGACTCTGCATCAAGCTTAGTGCGAAGGAAATGGTAAGAGGGCTTCCTCCACTCTCCCATTCATTACCTGTTTTCTCGGGATGTCTTGCGGGCAAACAACATAGAGGTCCATTCAAATAGAGCTCTTATCATTCTACAGAGCATCTTGGAGGTCGTTCACACCGATCTGTGTGGACCCTTGCCAGCTAGCTTCCAAGGTTTTGAGTACTTCCATCTTATCATTGATGATTACTCATGAAAATGTGGGTATATTTCCTTCGGAAGAAGAGTGAGGCAGCATTGCAAATTTTCAAACCTTCTACCAGCAAGCCACCATGAGTCTGGGAAGCCTCTTCTTCTCCTCCACTCAGATCGAGGGGGGGAATTTGTGTCAAAGAAGTTCTTAGCATACCTGAAGCAGCATGGCATTCAACAACATTCGACTGCACCCTACATGCCCCAACAGAATGGGATTTCGAGCGTCACAATAGGACTGTCATGGAGATGGCTCGTTGTATGCTCTTGACTGCCAAGTTGGGATCAGTTTTGGGCAAAAGCAGTCCAGACAACAGTGTATCTACTCAACCAGGCACCCATGATAGATCTTGCAGGAAAAGACACCAGAAGAGGTATGGACTGCAAGTAAACCTTCTATTCATCATTTGAGAGTTTTTGGTTGTACTGCCATATATGCATGTTCCAGATAAGAGAAGGAAGAAGATCGATCCAAAGACACTGCCATGTCTTTTATTGGGGTATAGTACTACCTCAAAGGCATATCATCTCATGGATCCTGAGATGAAGAATGATCTACGAGAGTCGAGATGTGGTATGTGATGAGTCAGTCCATTTGACTCCCTGCCACACAATGGAGATCCAGTAACGACCTCATCACATAGATTGCTCACACATCCAGATGATGAGCAAGATGATTCTTCTCAGAGAGAAGAAGGATAGCTGAGTGGAGACTTGTTTGTTGATCTTGGAACATTGGAAACGCACCTGTTTCACATCAGCAGCACCACCACACTGTCCGAAATGGGTCCAGAGTACTATCAGGGATGCACACCTGAACTCACTTCTTGGTACTTCTACGGGAGTTAGAACACGAATTAGCACAAGCTAGACATGAGGTAAATTTTACACTCATGAGTTCAGTTGTTGAGAGCACCGAACCTGACACTGTTCGTGATGGCAGTAGACCAACCAAGTGGAAACAGGCTATGGATGCTGAATATGATTCCCTGATTTAGAATTGAAACGTGGGAACTTGTTGATCTGCCTCCAGGTAAGAAATCCATTGGTGTCTAAATGGATTTTCAAAACAAAATATAAGGCAGATGGTTCAATCGACAAACACAAAGCACGACTTGTTGCAAAGGGTTATGCTTAGCATTGAAGGAATTGACTATGACGAGACCTTTGCACCCACTAGGAAGATCAAAACCATCAGAGTTGTATGTGCACTGGCAGCACAAAATGGATGGAAACTTTAGCAGATGGATGTCAAGAGTGCTTTTCTAAATGGTGATCTACAAGAAGAAGTGTACATGGCCCAACCTGAAGGGTTTGTAGACGAGCAAATAACCACAGAAGGTATGTCAAGTCTGATAAAGTCTCTTTATGGACTCAAACAAGCACCTAGGGCATGGTATATAAAAATTGATGATCACCTATTGCAGCATGGATTCATTCGTAGGCCCTCAGATACAAATTTGTATATCAAGAAGGTAGGAACAGAGATTGTCATTCTAGTTTTGTACGTAGATGATCTTGTGATCACAGGAAGTTCTGACAATCTTGTAGATGATGTAAAGAATGATCTTGAAGAAATCCTTCGACATGACTGATTTGGGGCTACTTCACTATTGTCTTGGCTTAGAGATATGGCAGAAGAAGAATCATATCTTCGTCTCCCAGATGAAATATGCCAAGACACTCTTGGAAAAGTATGGGATGTCAGATTGTAAACCAATGTCCACACCTATGGAAAAAGGAGTTGCAATTATTTAGATTCCAGGATTCACCACAGGTAGATGGCACTCACTACAGGCAGCTTGTGGGGAGTCTCATTTACTTGACTTATACCAGACCAGATCTTTGCTTTGCAGTGAGCTATCTCTCCAGATTTATGCAGGAGGATCCAAAGAAATGTCATTGGATAGCAGTAAAGCATGTGTTGAGATATGTCCGAGGTACAGTTGACTTTGGTCTGGAGTATCAGAAGAACACTAAGTTCTTCTTATAGGGATATACAGACTCAGACTATGCAGGGTTCGTTGATGACAGGAAATCCACTTCAGGATATGTTTTTCATCTCAGATCTGGACCTATCTCATGGATTAGCAAGAAGCAAACTGTTGTTGCTCTCTCATCCACTGAGGCTGAATACCACGCTGCATGAGGAGCTGTGTGCGAAGTAATTTGGTTACGTCGCATTCTTGCAGATATAGGGATTCCTGAAGAGAAACCTCCCATCATTCACTGCGACAATCAAGGTGTGTTGAAGCTTGTGAAGAATCCTGTTTTTCATGAACAAACAAAATCATATTGAGGTCGAATGTCACTACATTCATGAACAGGTCTTGAACCACCAAATTCAGCTCCAGTACTGCCCTACTGATTTTCAGATTGCAGATATTCTCACCAAGCCTCTCCACAAGGTGAAGTTTGATTTGTTTAGGGGGTACATTTGTAAGAGCAATGTATTAAGGGGGGGAATGTTAGCGCATTAATACATTACTGTTAGTATTTGTTAATAAGCAGTTATGTAACTATTTCTCCCGTCCTCCCTTCTCTATGAAGCCTATATAAAGGCTTGCTCTATGTATTATTTTGAGATAGCAATCAATATTCTACATTGCTTGAAGCACCATCATTTTCTCCAAGCTTCTTTTGGTGTTTTATTTATCACTTCTTTCATTGGACATCTATTTAATATGTATACCCAAAATACAACTTATTTGTCCCAATACTCATTTGGTAGGTGTATCCATTCTTTTATCCGAAATACTTCGTTCCATTTCCATAATTGTTCTATTTTTCCTCTCATCTACTCCATTAAACATGTTGAGAATTATAGCTTATGTTAGTTGTTTCTTTATGCCATTTTCCTTGAAGAAGTTATGAAATAATCATTTGATATGTATTCACCACGTCTATCATTTCTCAATATTTTGATAATAATTTCCACTTTCCTTTTCAAAATTTTCCTTGAACTCTTTAAAAAACTACAAATACATCTGATTTATATTTGAAGAAAAAAACCCAACCTTTCTTTCTGAAATCATCAATAAATGTAAAGAAATAAAGACTTCCACTTATGGATGATGTTTTCCTCGGTTCACAAAGATCTTAATGAACCATCTCAAGAGGATTCTTAGCTCTATAAGACTTCCCACTTGGAAATTTTTGTTAATGTTGTTTTGCCAATATGTAAATCTTGCATGTTGTCTTAAGGGGCTCTATTGGTGACAATCCAATACCATTTTTTTCTTATATAGCAGCTATAATCCTCTGAAGTTTAAATACCCCAATCTTAAATATCATAGCCAAGATTCATTTTTGTATGAATCTTTGAAAGATAATTCAGCAACCCAAAAGTTTGCAATTCTTGTGCTCTAAGAACAATTTACTTTTGATTCTTAAGTGGAAACATCCTATTTTTTGTCATTTCAACCTTTGCAATCAACCTATTTCCAATGGTTTCTTGTCTATAATCACACATTCACCATTTTAAAATTATATTCTATACCCTTTTTGCACTAGTTTTGTAATACATATGAGATTTTGTTTTAATCTAGGAATACAATATACATCAGGGATATGCTTTTTCTAACCTTGCTTAGTTCTTATATTAATTGACCCTTTTCCCATGACTGATACTCAGTGCTCATTCCTTGATTTTACTTCAGATTTAAATGAATCATCTAATGTTGCAAAAAACTCCTTACTCCCACACATGTGATTGTTACATCTGCTATCTAAAAAACATACCTCCTTTGAGCTTAGTTGTGGAACATTACATGTTATCAAAATTGTGATCTTTTTCAGTAGTGTTGGGATGGTTTTCATTTGTAAAGTTTGCCTTTTTTTAAGATGTGGCATTCATATCATCTTGTCTTTATCTACATTTAGATGCAAAATGCCCAAATTTATTGTAATAATGACATTGGATGTTAGATTTATCATACCTTTCTCCTTGATGTTTATTATGAGGATAATTGTTGGCTCTTCCTCTTATTGGTGTAGAATGAGTATGTGGGCTTGATGTTGGTCTTTTGTAGTGCCCACCTCCCTTCAACACTTTTGATATTGATCATGATATTGTTGACTATATTATGGACATTATCATAGTTTTGATTTAGTATGGTGTTAGATGTCAGATCATGGATAATTGTTGACTCTTATTCATATATGATGCATGATGATTGTTAGAGACATTTTATATAGATTTTGAAATGCTGTTGTACATGGTTTTATATATATATATATATATATATATATATGGATGTTACATTAGGTCATGATGATATTTGGATATATTGAAATAGATTAGTATCAAAGACCTAGAGAAAATTGAATTTAAAATTGATGATTATATAGTTGTTGATGAAATTGTAAGTGATATTATTGATTGTCTGGATGTTGTTGTCATTCATATATGAGAGCAACAGAGAGAAATAAGAAGAGATAGATAGATTTATCTCATATTATTCTGATGATAACAATGCACACGTCCAGTTTATATAGGACAGAAGAAACTAAACTGACTCCCTAACAATGCTGGGAAGATCTACAAATGTGGCAGAGAATAATGTGATAACAGGATAAGAATAGACAGATAAGAAATAACCAACGTATCCTATAGCTAATAAACAACGTATCCTAACATTCCCCCCCTTATTACATTATTCTTACAAATGTGACCTCTGAAAGATTCAAATTTCACTTTTCCAAGAGATTTAGTGAGAATGTCAGCAACTTGTGCTTCAGTAGGACAGTACTGGAGCTGAATTTGATGGTTCAAGACGTGCTCTCGAATGAAATGGCAGTCAATTTCAATATGCTTTGTTCGTTCATTAAAGACTGGCTTCAACACACTCTGATTGTCGCAATAGAGAATAGGTGACTGTTTTTCAGGAATTCCTAGGTCATCCATAATGCGACGTATCCATATCACTTCGCACACAGCTCCTCGTGCGGCGTGATATTCTACCTCTGTGGATGAGATAGAAACAACATTCTGCTTCTTGCTTATCCATGAGATTGGTCCAGATCTGAGATGAAATATGTATCCTGTAGTTGACTTCCTATCATCAACAGATCCAGCATGGTCCGAGTCGACATATCCCTGTAGGAAGAATTGATCATTCTTTTTATATTCCAGACCATAATTAGTTGTTCCTCGGACATATCTCAAAACATGCTTTGCTGCATTCCAGTGACATTTCTTTGGCTCTTGCATGAACCTGGAAAGATAGCTGACAGCATAGCACAGATCTGGTCTGGTGTATGTCAAATAGATGAGCCCTCCAATCAATTGCCTGTAGAGAGTAGCATCTACTTGAGGTGAGTCCTGGAATCTTGAAAGTTGCAAGCCTTTTTCCATGGGAGTGGATATAGGTTTACAATCAGACATTCTATACTTTTCCAGGAGTGTCTTGGCGTACTTTTTCTGGGAGACAAAGATGTGATGCTCCTTTTGCCATATTTCCAAGCCAAGACAGTAATGTAGTAGCCCCAAATCTGTCATGTCGAAGGTTCTTTTGAGATCATTCTTTACAATATCAACCTGATCTTCTGAACTACCAGTGATCACAAGATCATCTAAATAAACAACCAGAATGATAATTTCTTTGCCTACCTTTTTTATATACAGATTTGAATCTGAGGGACTACGAGTGAACCCATGCTGCAAAAGGTGATCGTTGATCTTGATATACCATGCCCTGGGAGCTTGTTTCAGTCCGTAAAGAGATTTGATGAGACGACATACCTTTTTAGGCTGATTTTCATCAACAAATCCTTCAGGTTGGGTCATGTATACTTCTTATTTCAGATCACCATTTAGGAAAGCACTCTTGACGTCCATCTGTTGAAGTATCCATCCTTTTTGTGCTGCAAGTGCGCAAACTACCCTGATGGTCTTCATCTTCGCAGTGGGTGCAAAGGTTTCTTCATAGTCGATGCCTTCTTTCTGAGCATATCCTTTGGCTACAAGTCGTGCTTTATGTTTGTCAATGGATCCATCTGCCTTATATTTTGTCTTGAAGACCCATTTGCAGCCTATGGGTTTCTTTCCTGTAGGCAGATCAACAAGTTCCCATGTCTGATTTTTCATGAGTGAGTCATATTCTGTTTCCATAGCTTCCTTCCACTGAGTTTGACTGAGTGCTTCACGAACATTGTCTGGCTCGGAGCTATTCATCAGTGAACTCATGAGTGCAAAGTTTACCTCATTTCTTGTTTGACTCCTTGTTTTGACTCTGGATGATGTATCTGGGAGTTGTTGCAAATTTGAGTCCTTGATAGTTCTTTGTACCCACTTCGGATGAGAACTTGACTGCTTTTGAGAAGAACTGTGTCGTTGCCGTGAGGATTGATGTGGAGTCACATTCTGCAGTTCTCCAAGGTCAACAAATAGTTCTCCTGGTAGCATTTCTTTTCTCTGAGTAGTCTCCTCCAGCTCATCATCTGATTCAGAGACTAATCGGTGAGATGTGCTTGGAATTGAATCTTCTGTTGATACTATTGAGTCAAAGGATGACTCGTCACAAACCACATCCCAACTCTCGTATATTTTCTTTGTCTCAGGATCTATGAGACGATACGCCTTCGAGGTAGTATTGTAGCCAAGAAGGATACACGGGAGTGTTTTTGGCTCTACCTTCTTTCTCTTCTGAGCTGGGACATGCATGTATGCTGTGCAACCAAATACTCGCAAATGAGAAATTGATGGCTTTTTACCACTCCATACCTCTTCTGGCGTCTTGTTCAGTAGAATCTTTGTTGGTGCCCTGTTGAGAAGATATACAACCGTTTGTACTGCTTCAGCCCAATAGCGTTCTCCTAGCTTTGCAGTTGATAGCATGCAGCGAGCCATCTCCATCACTGTGCGATTGCGATGCTCAACAATGCCATTTTGCTGGGGTGTGTAGGGAGCAGTCAGGTGTTGCTTAATGCCGTGATGGTTTAGGAAGGCCAAGAACTTCTTTGATGTGAATTCCCCCCCTCGATCTGAGCGGAGTAGAAGAAGTGATTGTCCAGACTCTTTGACAACACGATGATAGAAGTTCTGAAAGTGTTGAAGAGCCTCACTTTTCTGCTTTAGGAAATATACCCACATCTTGCGAGAGTGGTCATCCACGAACAACTGGAAGTATTTGTATCCTGAAAATGAAGCAGGCAATGGGCCGTTCAGATCAGTATGAACTACCTCCAGACACTTCTTGGCATGGAAGGTGCTCGCTTGAAACGGATCTCTATGTTGTTTTCCTGCAAGACAACCAGGGAAAATAGGCAAGGAACTGGACAATTTGGGTAGTCCACGGACCATTGCTTTTGAACTCATCTGGTGCAGTGAACCGACCGACAAGTGTCCATATCTATAATGCCATAAGGCAGTTGATTCTATGTGTTGAAACAGATAAAGCTACTGCAGAAGATGAAACAGTATCTAAAGCAAATAACTTATCTTTTACAAAAGCTTTAGCAAGAACCATACCTTGTCTGGAGATTAAGCATGATTTAATGCCATTTTGAACAAGAAATTCAACTTTAAGGTGATGATTCAAGAGCTGAGTAACTGACAAAAGATTGCTAGTCAAGCCAGGAACATATAGTACCTTTGTAAGTGTACATTTTCGTGGCCCCAGAGGAATGGTCACATTCCCTATTCCTTCTGCAATGTACTCTTTGTCATCCGCTATCCGAACTCGATCTCCAGTTGGCTCTTCGCGTAGTGAATCAAACAGCTTCTTGTCACCTGACATATGCTTGCTTGCACCAGAGTCTATCAACCAGAATTTCTTCGTGGGCTGAGAAGTTTGAGAGACGAGTACAAGATTCTTACTACAATGGGCTCCTTATGATGTCTCCTCATCAGATTCATCATCTTCTTGTTGGGATGCAAGATGTCCTTTTTGCTTTCTCCAGTGGGGACGTCATTTAGACTTTTGAAAATCTTAGCGCCCGGATGTGCTTGTATGGCTTGAAGGCCCTTGTTTCAGGCTATTGTGCCAACAGTGATCAGTGTCGTGAGTATTGGTTCTGCAAATGTGACACCATCTCTTTGACTTTTGATCTTTCTGTTTGGGTTGCGTTTTCTGGATTTGGCTTCTCTGAGGGACCTTTCCGATTCTTCTGGCCACGATTAGGCTTTGAGAACAAGGCTTTGTCCTGAGTCTCCCCATGCGATGAAGTGATAGCTTCTTCCTGCTGCAGCAAATTCACAAGCTCTTCGAATGTCACTGTTTGTTTAGACACATTCAGTGTTGTAACAAACACTCGAAATTGAGAAGGGAGTGCTCTCAAGGTGATTGGGACGAGTAGTTTATCGTCTACCAACCCCTTTCACCATGAGCGCCAATAACTCCGATCTCAACTCAGCCACGCGACGCAGGGGGGTAAATATCCTACAACACTTTCTGGTCAGACCCCATAGACGGGGTTACCTGCCTGCTAGGTAGAAGATACCAGTTGCCTAAAGCATCCATTGGGCATGGAGTCATGAGCAAGCCTGAAAACCGATCTGAAATTTGAAAACTTCCTTCTGAGCCACTTGAAACCCGTTAAACCTGGAGTTGTTTTCACCAAAATGCCACTGAAATGAATTGTGCAAGAGCGGAGCCAGCAACACCAAAAACTATGTACAGAACTAGAAATCATACATGCTCCAAGTGGAACATGCAGAGTGTGCACAAGCACTTCTTTTGCTGAAAGCAAACCTACCTACTCTACTCTAACTGGAAACAAAGGCAAGCTAAATAAACCCTGCAACTGGTTGTGCAAAATAGCTTCCTTTCTTCAAAATTGGCAGCCATGCAACTGATTTGGAGCTGATCATGGCTGTTTGGATGAGTGGAAAATCAACAAGAAGCTGGTCTTCCACCCAAATCATCAAGGTATCAGCTGAAGACAAATCGAATACCTCTTTTAGTTGCTCTACATTTGGATTGGAGAGGTATGACAGCTGATCCTTGGTACTTTGTAGCTCATCCTCATGCTCAGAAGCAAGCATGACTGGTTGTGACTTCTCCTTTGACTCCAATGAAGTCAAATACCTTATTGGGCAAGGTCTGATCTGTTTGATATGCCCATAGCTCTGATTTTCAACTCCAAAAATGGAGTCTTCTTGTAGACCCTCCTGAATGGATGATGTGGAAGCAATGGTAGAAATCTTTCAGCCCTTTCTCTTCCTCCAATGAAGGACATGGAAGATTTAAATCTTCCAATCTTGGTTCCAAAGAGCTGCTATAAGATGCAGGCTGCTGCAAATGAATTCTCTCCTTCATGACAGCAGGCTCTGGTGTTTGGAATGTGGATGATGAAAGAAAGAATGGTGAAAACTCAACCGGCTCTTCTCCATCAAAACAGTCCTCCAAATCTGACAGATAAACTACCTCATTATTGTCCTGCTGCTAAATTCTCAACTTCCTCCATGGTGTCCTCTTGATCTGTAACTTGACCACCATGGTTTCTTTCACTCCTCCAACATTGAGTTTGAGAGATCAAACTCCTCTTTAGTACTAGATCTTGAGAGAGGTGAAGTAGAAGGAAGAATTGAAGGTTCTCCTGTAGCCTGCTTTGTGCTCAAAGCCCTTAGATCTGCACTTTTCTCCTCCACAACTAGAATGTGCTCCTCTTCTTTTGGATCTGGAGCAACTTATCCCTTCTCTACTACTTGAAGAACAATCCTACTCTTGATAAAACTCTTCCTCTAGCACGAAGTTTGTTAAGTCAAATTCTTCGATCTGCTGCTCTAGAGGACAAGTTGGGACTGTAGGATCTTCTTCTGAGCTTTCTTCCTTTATGGCTGATTGTGCAACTTGAATTGAATCAGCATTCCCTTCAAATAGAGTGCCAACATGGACACTAATTTTTGAGCAAAACTGACTACTGATCTGCTTCTTCTTTTTTCTCTTCTTCTGCTGCTGCCACAAAATCAGTCCTTAACCACCATTTGTTCTCCAACTCTTAGCCTCTTCTGTAGGTTTAACCATTAAGGGGATCTTTGTCATCCCAAATTTAAGAGCCCAAACTCTTCAAGACTGTTGTCATTTCTTTTCTTTGTTGGGCTCTTCTTCTTGCTGTCCTTCATGGGCCGATTTTTGCAATTTCTTCTTCCCCACATGGAATTGGGAATGCAAGAGGAGGGATGGGTTGTAACTCAATTGATTTGGACAATTTTTTGTGGTGGTGGAGGAGATGAAACCTCTTGTTTCTTTGGAGGAGGGGGTATTTCTGTTAGCTCTTGTGGAGGGGATGACTGTTTGGAAGGAAAAAGGGAAAGAAGAATTGAGGTGTGGTGGAAGACTAGAGAGGTGGAGACATGGGATCAACATTTGGGATAGCAGATGGAGTTTAGAATTTGAAATTCCAAATGAGATGATGAGATGCTTGAGTAATGGGAAGAGGAAAAACTAGATGATGGTGTAGAAACTTACCCATTGACAAGGTTGTTTCAACACTCAAGTGTATAGGCCTCTATTTCTGTTTTCCATTGTGCAAGCTGGGGCAGTATCTTGCATCATGAAGTCCAGCTTCTCCTGAGGGCTGAAGTGTCTTGGAAAAGGGCCTCCCCATGGACAAGGAGTCCTGCAACCAATTCTGAAAGCTTTCATTTGAGCTGTTGCTCTGGAATGCACCATCTTTACCTCCATCTTTTGGATTTTTCTCCAACAGACTAGCATCTTGCATCTGATTGTCTTCATTATATGCATACTCTTGCTCTTGGAAAGCTCCACAAGCCAAGCTGATTTTGGCACTGCTGCTCATACGGGGTATGCATATGCTGATTTTGAATTTTTTCAAACTGCTGATTTGGAGGATTTGTAAAACATGTTGGAGGTGTGAAACATACTGCTGTTGTTGAAAATGTGAATTCCATGATGGAAATGAAGTCATGATTGCACAACTTCATGGAATGGAAAAGAATGAAAGAGATGGAAAGAAAGATGGATGGAAATGGATGGAAATGGGCCTGCAACTTCAGAGAATGAGTTATTTATCAGATGAAGTCACCAGATGTGCTTTTGTATAGTGCCTCTAAAGGCCTGGATTCTTGCACAAGTTACACACCAAACCTACAAATAAGAAAAATAGAAATTAAAGACTTCTGAAGGACCCACCGAGGATGTAGTCTTCAATTTAGAATTTGGGTCTTGTTAGTGTAGAATCACAGAATCCCTGGACGCACATCAGGCTTCTAGGTTGATGTTCAGGCATCCAGTGTGATTGCACAACATGGAATTGCCTCTCTCCAAGCGTGGGACTTGTAAAACCGAGAGAGGAATCTCCAGAGAAGGCTGGTTCCTGCTCCTAAACTACCTGCCACAAGCTATTCCAGTGCAGGCAAGCTAATCTAATCCTAATCTAACCATGCCAAGGAGACAGAGAGAGAGAGAGAAGGGAAAAACAGCAAAAGCCTACACTAAAACGGTGATACACCAGAGAAGGAGAATGTTGGACATCTATCAAAACTGCCATGGGACAAAGAGAGGTGAGCAATGGGAAGGATAGACAGATGCATCACAGGCCCAAGGATAGATTTCACACAGAAAATGTCCCAAAACTCCATGAACACAGCTCCAGACCTGCAATGAACATTTCAAACATGCACAAATACCTGCAATGAAGAGAGGCAAGAAGAGAACAAGCAAAAATGAGGAAGGATGGACAGATGCATCACAAAACACGTTTTGTTGCTCCAGAAGTTTGCACAGAACATCATTTTCCATTAGTAAAAGGCAAAAAACGCCATTACAGAGCAGGGAGGAGGTTCGAACTCCATTTTCAACCCTAGAGAAGAAAAGAAGGGAGGGCAGAGCAGAAAGAATGAACAACCTTTTTTTTTAAATGAGCCAAATCTGGCTTTTTACATTACATGGGTCGATAGCCCAGGGGACAGAAACGTGAAAAAACGTGCAAGCCCATCCCTCATTGACTGCAGATGCATTAAATCAGCATGGGGGATCTTTGTCAACCCATACCCTGTCACTTTGTAGCGATTTTGAGGAGAATGCGACCCATTTGGTGCATTAACTGGGCCGCTAAAATGTCACTTCTGGCCGTGCAGAAGAAGAATGCGACCCATTAGCATAAAAACGGGTTGTTGAAAGGTCGCTTCTGGCCATTACCACACGTCAGAGCCGTTCTCTCGATTTTCTCTCTTCATACTGCACCAAAACTCGAGATTGATCCCAGAATCATGTAGAGCATCTCAACATCTTTCCGTTGATATAAAGAACGTGGAAATCCGAGCTCTGGATCAAAAGATATGGCGATCTGAAGATTTAGGGCACGGAGCAGACCAAAATGGATTTTGGAATTTTTTCCCCGCGCTCTGCCACTTGGATGACACGTGACATGTTCTGATTGGTCGCGAAGATTCTCTCTCCTCTACCTTTC
Source organism: Taxus chinensis (assembly GCA_019776745.2). Lineage (NCBI taxonomy): Eukaryota > Viridiplantae > Streptophyta > Pinopsida > Cupressales > Taxaceae > Taxus > Taxus chinensis. The sequence goes on along the minus strand of JAHRHJ020002908.1, from coordinate 116,655 downwards.
GGCGGGCTGTCTTTTGAATTTTTCTTGGAAAAATGGGCCCCTGCTGGGACACGTGGCGCTATTCCATTGGTTCGGATCGGTGCTCCCTTTTGAAAACTCGCCCATGGACTTTTTGAAAATTTTCCCTTGTGAGGACACGTGGCAGCTTCTGATTGGTCCTCGGGTCTGCTGGCTCTTTTGCATCCTTCGCGTCTTTTTGTCCCGGATGTCCCAAACCGTTTGGGACAAAATCTTCCGATCCAAAACCCGAAATGGGCTTCCTTGTCCCTCATTGGCCGATGACACGTGGCGCTGCTTGATTGGCTTTCGGCTTTTTCGGCGATCCGCGTCCCGCTCGTCCCTTTTGTCCCATTTGGCACAGTGCTCCTTGTGCTGATTTCGGGCGAACCGGCCGGTTCGCGTCCATTTGTCCCAAATGTCCCATTTGCCTTCGGACTGTTTGTTCCCATTTCGCCCGGTTCGGCCGGTTCGGGCATTTCGCGTTCATTTGTCCCAGACGTCCCATTTGCCTTTGGACCCTTTGGGACAATTTCGGCCGATCCGGCCGGTTCATAAATACATTTTTGGCCCGATTGTCCCACTTTGCTTCGGACTGACTTGACTCTTTTCGCCCGGAAAAATCGGCCGGTTCGGGCATTTCGCGTTCATTTGTCCCAGACGTCCCATTTGGATTTCTTGAACCCTTTTTTCCGCATTTTCTCAGAACTTACTCTCTTCCTCTCAGACAGGGGACTTAGAAAATATTTGAGGGACTCTAGCAACATGATTTTTTAGCCCTGAATCAATATAATTGCTTACATGCATTATCAAAATTTACCTTGGGGGGGGGGGAATTTCGGATAACATGACATACTGCATTGATACAATTCCGTTAATAATTCCGTTCACTTTCTGACAGATTTCCGTTTACCAGTTCAGCACCTCTTTGGACATCAATGACAATATTTCCAACAATCTCCCCCTTTGTCATTGATGGCAACCCCAAAAAAAATAATCTCCTCTTCTGCAGCTTCCTCTTGCCATAGCTCCCACTTACTACCATTCTCCCCCTTTGACTTCAATGACAAAGGGTCATCCTAGGAGCTGAAATTTTTTGCAAAGTTTTAGCACCCCATTGGACCAACCAGTGCTACACCCTGACACTCTTCAATGTAAAGATGAGTCAAAGAAATTTCTCTCATTCTTATGCCATAGATATTCAAATGTCTCCTTTGGAAGTGATTTTACTGAAAATATCAAGAAGATCCCATTTGGATCTAAACGACATACTCAAACTTTACCTGTTTCTCTGCCACCAGCTCTCTTAAGAAATGAATCTTATGGGAATGTGCTTTGTTCTAGAATGCACAACCGGATTCTTATGAATCATACTTATTACACTGGTATTATCACATAATATGGAGATGGGATGATCATACTCTACTTTGATATCCATCAAGGTCTGCTTCATCCATCAAATTTGCGTGCAACATAGTACCGCTACTATATACTCTGCTTCTGCATGTGGATAGGGATACAAAATTTTTCTTCTTACTTAGCCAAGATACAAGATCTATTTCTAAGAAAAAATGCTCCTCCACTTGTACTTTTTCTGTCATCTACACGTCCTGCCCAATCTGAATCTGTATAAGCTATTCAATGTGAAATCTTTTCCTTTCGGATACCACAACCCGTATTCCATAGTTCCCTATAGATATCTAAATATGCATTTTAAAATCTTGCAATTAATGCGTAGTCTTTCGGCCCTGCTTGAAAACGTTGCCACCATACCCACTGCTTGCATGAAACATCTGGTTTGGATGCTGTCACATATAATAATTACTCCCAATCATTGATCTATAGAGAGATTGATTAGCATCTGGAGATTTGTCATCTTTCCTTAACTTGGTTCCGGTGATCATCAGTGTATTGACCAGGTGCACACTCCTCCATACCAAACTTTTTCAACATTTCCTTCACATACTTCCACTTTGGGATATAAATAGTCCTTTATAAGATTGAGAAATTTGCAATCCAAGCAAAAAGGATAACTCACCCAACATAGACATTTCAAATTCACTTTTGCATGTCTTCTGCAAATTTTCTAGACATTTCTTCATTGTCTCCTCCAAAGATTATGTCATCCACATATACAACCACAATTAACTAGTGTTCATCTTCAGTTTTGATGTAAAGATTACTATCAGCATGTCCTCTCTTGAATCCTTGGTCCTGTAGATGTTGATTAAGCCTTGAGTACCATGCTCTGGGGGCTTGTTTTAATCCATATAATGCCTTTTTCAACCTACACACATAATATTCATTTTTTGATAATAGGAACCCTTCAGGCTGTTCTATGTAAACCTCCTCTTCTAAATTCCCATTTAAAAAGGCTGATTTGACATCCATTTGGTAGACTTTGAAATTTTTAAACACTACGAAAGCAAGGAACATTCTGATTGCTTCTAGTCTAGCAACCAGAGTAAAAGTCTCTTCAAAATCAGCACCTTCCACTTGAGCATACCCTTTGTATACCAATCTTTCCTTATTTTGAGTGACTTGACCATCTTCATTTAGTTTGTTCCGAAATACCCACTTAATGCCAATCACATTCTTACTCTTTGGTCTGGGAACTAGTTCCCAAGTTTCATTTTTCTCAATTTGATCTAATTCTTCTTCCATCACCTTCAACCAATGTTTATCATGTCTTGCTTCTAAAAATTTCTTAGGTTCTACCTTCCTCAATTCTCTTTACTTCTTCAATCTGGGTCTTCAAGTCAATGATTAGATTCTTTAATTCTTCAAGACTCTAGGCTAACTTAGCTTCGAAAGATTGATTTTGTTCTTCATATTTCTGGAGCTGAAATCTTTGCTTCTGATTCCTCTTTTTGAGTGCTTTTATTTCACCCAACACACAAATGAGTTCTTTGAGGTTTACCTCACCTTCTTCTTCTATGTCCTCAATTCCTTTTAAATCAACTTTTCTGGTTGATGAACCTTCTTTTATATCCATAAACAATGTTTCTTCATCATCACTGTCTGAATCACTTATTCTGCTTTCTTCAAATGCGATGCTACCTCTTTTTGAATATAGACTCTTCTTTTGCTTTTCAAATCTTTTCTTGCCTTTGCTTTCCCTAAATTCTCTTTTGAACTTGGGCTTGCTTTCTTCATCTTCGCTATCTTCCTTCTTTGGGCATTTAGCTGCAAAATGACCAATTTTACCACAGTTAAAGCATTTAAATGGTAAATTATCTTTGTATCTCCCAGATCCTTTCTTTAGCTTTCGAATGAATAAAGCTTCCTTTTCATCTTCTTCGCTATTTGATTCATCATTCACTTAAGATTCCTTGATTGCCTTTTTCTTCGAGAGTTTGAATGCGGCTTCCTTCTTTCCTGGTTTATTAGACTTGGTCCTCATTTCATAAGCCATCAATATTCCATGTCGTTCATCCATGCTTAGCTTGTCAAGATCCTTCATTTCTTTGATGGCAGACACCTTAGCATCAAATCTTAATGGTAAAGATCTTAAGACCTTTTGGACGATCACAGGTTCCTCAATCTTTTCTCCAAGCCCTCTTATGGCGTTGAAAACTTCATCCACCCGCAGAAGATAAGCTGCAACATCTTCCTCATCCTTCATTTTTAGGCTCTCAAATTTTCTCCTATGGGTTTGAAGCTTAACTTTTCTGACCTTATCATCACCTTCATATATTGTTCTAAGTTTATCCCATATTTCCTTTACCGTGTCACATTGCATTACCTTGACAAATTCAGACTCTGAAACAACACACAAGATTGCATTCATCGCCTTGGCATTATTTTCAAAAGCCTTCTTACGGGCTTGGTTTGTTGGCGGAGTTGACGGAATGGTATATCCGACCCCTACTGATTGCCAAATATCAAACCCTAGTGCCATCAGATAGGTTCTCATCCTTACGCTCCAAAATGCATAGTTTGTTCCGTTAAACAACAGAGCCTTGTTAGAGGAAAATCCTTCTTGTACTTGACTAGCCATATGTGCTCCTGAGATCTACCTTCCAACTGTTAGATTGTTCCTGAAGGAACCTACTCTGATACCAATTGTTGAGCACAAGATAATATTGAGAGGGGGGGGTGAATCAGTATTAGGAAATTATTTCAAACTTTAATACTTGAACTTAGATCTATAATCACGAGTAATGTGAATATATCAAATCAATCAAAGAACACAAAAATTAATGCAAGTAGACACAGATATACATGGAAACCCTTTTGGGAGAAAACCATGGAGAATCTTCTTTCTTTATATATATTTCTCAAAAATTTGTAGGCACCAACCTACTGGAGACACCAATCCCCAAATTACAGTTTTGTAGGCGCCAACCTACAGGAGCACCCACCCCTTTTGCTAAGCACTAACTCAGCAAGAGACACCGATCTCTTCGAATATGATGGCACCAACCTTCCTTACAAAAATTGCTTTCCACTTTTGAACTTGTTGCTTCCTCAACAAGTAATGGAAAATTCTTCTTCTTACTTTCAGGTTTGCTGTTATAAAATTCTGCCCTTACACTTCCTCTTCTTCTTCTTTTTCCTTAAGATATTCAACTTGAATCCAGACACTATAAGTCTCATATGAATCTTCTTATATAGCCTTTCGTACCTTTTCAAAAGGGCATTACACCTTAAACCATCACACCCTTTCATTAACATTAGTTGGCCTTTATTTATTAATTTATTCTTTCTAAACAAATCACTGCCCCCTTTGAATTAATTAATACACACATAAAGACAGCCCCAAATAATTTAATTATCACCTAAACATTCAATGCAGCCCCTTAATACATGAGTGCTGCTCTCTAAGCAAGTCATGGGCCCTCTTTTGTGCAAATCGTGGGCCTCAAGGATAAATCATAGTCTTCATGAAAAAGCGTTGCTTTCTTCTCATCATGGTTGTCAAGATCTTCCTCTTTCTTGAATGTTGTTTGCTTTACACAGATACTGTTGTATGTCTCCTATAAAGGTGACCCTTTTCACATATATAAATATTTGATTTTTTCTCTTTTTGCTACTCTATATGTTGCTGGTTATTTCCGTTAACATACTCACAATTCCGTTAATAATTCTGTTACTTTCTGACAGATTTCCGTTTACCAGTTCAGCACCTCTTTTGACATCAATGACAATATTTCCAACAAGAAAATTAGTATTGTGATGTATACGAACAAGGAAGAAACAGTTTGCATAGGTTAGGTATACACACGTGGAATAGAAAGCTTTGCATGGCTACACATTGTTTAGAATATGTGGAGAGAAAGAATAAAGAAAGAATAGAATGTATAAAGAAAAAATGAGGAGTAACCTAAATGCACATATTCTCATCGTGTCCGTTATTTAATTATGTGAGAGACAGTTACAAAATGGTTGAAGTAGTTACAACTGTTTATTATTTAATACTTAACTAATATAAACTAAATGCTAATTATAAGTATTATATTCTAATGCCTCCTCTTAAGGCTTACACTATAGAACATAGTGACAAAACATTGAAGGAATAAAACTAAACAAGACCATGCATTATTCATAATCTTTTCCCTTTGAAAATAGTCCTTTAACAAAACATAAATCCATCAATCTACCTCCCTAACTCTCATAAAGGAGTAGTTCCCAAGTTGAACTACAGAATTCCTAGATTACACATCCCTAAACTTCTGAATTATTAGACAACCATCCATACTAAGCTACTCCCACAATGCTCCATCAATTTGTCTCATGATCCTTGTAAGGGTAAATTTCTTAGATCCACAAATTCTTGAGCTATCAGGAAATACATCCATGTCAAGTTTTACCTACACTAGATCCCTTATTGTCTTTAAACTGTGGGGCTTCTTTTGAAATACATATTCTCTATCAGCGAGTTCATCATTTTTAGCATCATGTGGATTTTTAATAATGGCTACAATAACTTCATTTAATTATTTTTCAAATCAATTTTCACATTCCAAGTATGAAAGTTGAGGCCAAAATATCCATCTAATGGAATTTCCATTCTTAGACAAAAAAACCTCATAAAATAACCCTTTCCCGAAATATAGAGTGAACCTCAAATTAATGTAGCAAGATTCCAAAAATTAATTTTTTTTCGTACATTGTTTCTCACTACCCAATGATATTTGTCTTACATCTAGTGTTTGAACTATTTCCCTTCTCTTTCTCCTTGCTTTCCCCACTATAATACCAATGTTAGAATATGTGGAGAGAGTAAGAATAACAAATAGAATATACAAAGAACAATTAAAGAGTAACTAGAATGCACACATAATCATTGTGTGTCCATAATTCTATTATGTGAGAGATGGTTAAAATATGGTTGAAGTGGTTTCAATTGTTTATTAGTTTACAGTTAACTAATATTAACTAAACGCAAATTATAAGCCTTATTTTCTAATATGTACAAATTTACATTGCATGATGCTGCCCATGTTACGTGACTAAGCATATAAGTATGTGTGGCTACTTTGGCCTTTCTGACTTGGATAAGCTTCAGTTAGTTCACGAGAACTGGCGAAGGAATTAATTTTGGGATGGATTCTTAGGAATGGGGAGGCATTGTACAAATATTTAATCAAATAGATCTAAATATTTTTAAGTGATGCAATATTCTCGTGAACCCAAATACTCCAACATCAAAAAAATCCCTTTATAAAACCTCCACTTTTAAAAAATGTTTTAGGACTTTGCCTCCTACATTACATTAAACTTCCCTTTTTCTTGATGTTTATGTATTACTTATACTATGTGGAACTTCTTTCCAATCACTTGCGAACTTGATCCCATATAACCTGCATATGTTTCATAGAATATAATACACCCATACTCATTATTTTTACATTTCTCATGTCACATAACTCTATAAATCCTCTTGGAATCTAACCATACACTATTTAAGATGCTGTCTTTCATGTGCTCTTTCATTGAATTTTTATATACAGACTAAGATTGTGCCAGAATATTATCCCGTGTACTTTACTTCTCTTTAGTAAAACAGATTAAAAATTTTCTGAAACTCTCGTTGCCAACCTTTATCTATGGATGATACATGTGAAATTGAAAGGAATGCAACCTCAAGTTTAACTTCTTCCACAGTGCTCTCCAAAAATTACCTACAATCTTAACACCTTGTCTCATACAATACTTCTTGGTAATCTCTGCAATATGACAATATTGCAGAGACAAACAAGTTGGCAATATTAGCTACATCGCTAGTCTTCATACATGTCAATAGTTGTGCCATCTTCAAAAATATACCTATCACTACACATGGAATCATTCCCTTTTTTAAGATAGTCCTTAAGAATATTCCATATTGGTATCTTCATATAGTGATGTACACAAGTCAAGAGTCTTCACAATTTCAGGGAGCAACTGGAAAAATACTATGTCAAAACTACACAATGGAATAAAACATAATAAATAACAACTCAGATTATATTCATTTACAAATCTCACACAGACTAATCTCTAATGATAGATCCTTGCAATCCATTGCAGTGCCCACATGCTGTAATCACCCAACACTACAACTTTGCCACAAAGAAACTAGACCTGCACACAAGCCTATGCTTAGAAATTATTTCCAAATGTTAAGGTACCTCTTTGGATACTTAGGTTCACATCCACACTTATTACTGAGTTCTCACATCTTTGAATTGCTTCTCAACGGAAACATGTCTTTGTTTATATTGCCAGCAAAAGCATAAACTTAATCACAATACTAAGATGACATTATGGCCTAAAAGAACCATTACAGACTCAAAGAACCCAGTACAAACTTGTTTACCCTTTCTATACTTCTGAAGCTTAAAATAATCTTTCTCTAATGATTTAAAGTATTTAAACAAATTTTTAGTATTACATGGCTCCAATAGCAATTCACGGTAGTATTGTAAGGATTGTTTAGTGTTCTACATATCCTGATACACTTGTGATACTTGCTCCATGTTTTTTAGTATTCGCCAACCCACAAGGACTCCACAGAAATGTGGAACTTAATATAAATGCAGTAGAACTTAATATAATGAAAACAATGTGGAATAAACTTACACACACTGTATAATACGACATAGTACTTTGTGTCCCTCCATCAACACAATCTTTCACGTCACAATCCACCAATAAAACAAATACAAACAGAATACGAACACTCACTCAAACTGAGTTTGGTTGATATGGTATTTTCTATGAACCCAAATGCTCCTCATTATACACCTTGGGTAAGAAGAAATGTGACCATGGTGCTCAAACTCGTGGGTTGAGACTTTGAGTGGTAGAACCACCATTTTGTCCCTCAAATATGGACTTGGCATGTATGTTTGTTAATGGGAATTACATGTTTTCCAAATGTGGCATCCAATTGGGCCATAAATTATTCTCCTCCACCAAATGTGTTTTATATCTTTTACATGCCAGCTCTCACCAGCTTCAGGCTGATCTTCTTTACATAACATACATCTCATTTTTTCCACACTTGTTTCCCTCATGCAATACCTTTACTCATTGCCTACGGATAGAAATGTCCCCTTTGATGCTCCTCAATAAATATGGTATGCTCCCACACCATCTTGCACTTCTCCCGTGGTCATCCCATCTTCTCCTTTCACCCAATGTCTCATTATTTGTGCGTGTGCTCTCTCATCACAATATAACCACATCCATACACTTGTGATTAAGGTGTCTTTAGAAGAGAGCAAGAGGAGGGCTACGGACAACTAGACAAATAGGCAAAAAGGAGAGATAAATCTGAAAGCCTAAGAGGATTATTGTAATAGTTGAAATGAGAGGAAAGTCCAATAGAGAGAGTACATTATTCTAAGGTTGAGAGAAGCATTGTAATCCTTGGTAGCATGATCATATATAGGAGTTGAGTTTATAATCCATTGTGTGTTTTCCTTTGCTAATGTTCAATAATCCCTTATGTTATTTTTATTCTTGCACGGCTAAAGTGATTGTTCATTTGATCCCCTTACTATGACTGCATCAAGTGGTATTGGGGATAAGGTTACCAACTATGGGTGTAGGAGAGAGAAAACAACTAAGATTAGGTGTGAAATTGCACCAAAGAGATCTCAATAGACGTCTACATGGATCCTGGAAGAGTCTTGCAGTAGTAGATCAAGAGGAAAGACTGTTACAGGTGTGAGAAACCTGTATTGTGAGATTGGTTGTGCGAAAAATCTTGTTGAGTCAAGGTTCGAATGAAAATAAATATCAAATAAAAGTGCTGGCTGCCTTGAACACATATGAAGGTAGGGGAAAGAATCAAGGGTCAGACTTGTTAATGATGAGAAGCTAGTAGTAAGTCCGGATGTTTAGAGTTTTTAGTATTCAGAGAAAGAGAGAGGAGGTCCAAACAAAACTTGTTTTTCCATGGACAAGGTAGGTACAAAGAAAGAAAAGTAGTCGGAAACTGAATTGTGTCAAGACATCTTCCAAATTGAGTGCTTCGTAGAAGGTTTTATGTATACATCTTCGTATAAGAGTACATCTATCGGGTAAGTGTGCAGTAGTACAATGGCTCAGAGAGGAGTCATTAAGAAGTATGATTCAAAATCACAATTAGCAGAGGCAAAAGAAAGAGTTGTGGAGTTTAACGCCCAAATTGGAGGCCATGCAGAAGAGACCGGTAAGTATCAAAAAGATAAAGAACATTGCGACCAAGAAGCCCATAAAGCAGGAGGAGGAAAAGCACAGAAAAGTACAGAGACCATCCAGTGTTTGGTTGAGAGATGAAAATGAAAATAAGCGGAAGCACCTACCTTTTCATAAAGAGAAAACCTTGAGGAGTTGATGGAGTGGGTGATGGACATGGAGAATTTCCCCGAATGGTTAAGTTTACTATGGGGAATCTATGTGGATTTGCAGCTGAGTGCTGAAGAGAACTTCAACAAACAAGAAAATGGAAGGGTAAAGTGAGGTGAAGAAATGGGAACATATGATTTAGAAGATAGTAATTCAAGTCATGAATCTAAGAGTATATACTACATGGTTGAAGAAGCTTTAGAGTCCGAGTCTTTAAGGAGAAATGAATATTGCCTTGAAAGGAAATAAAGAAGAGATGATGTGAGCAGCTCATGGAAAAAGACATTCTCATTATGGACGATGCTAATGAGAAAAATTTCTTGGAAGAAGATTTATAGGTGATGGTAGAGGAGCATGAAGAGAGAAAGGATCTAGAAGACTTTTGTCCAGGGATGGCTTCCATGGAGTCATTATGTGAAGAAGAAGAAATTTTCTTAAGAGTGGATCAGGTTCTGAAGAATGTGAAAGAAGAGCATGTAATGAAAAACATGCCAAAGAGGAAGATTGCAGCAGAGAAAAGCCTGCAATAGCGAGTTATTGCAACTGTGGTTGCAACAAAGAGATGTCCAACAGAGGGCGTTGAAGAGAGATCGAAGAGAGAGTGCATTGAAATGCACCCGAGGAAGCTTCTGATGAGACTCAAACAGAAGAAATGGTATAATACAAGCAAGTAAGTTTGCATTTTCATCAAGTAGCAGAGAACAAGCAGAAAGGTATGTTGATATTATTCCTACGAAATTGGTAGAACTGTACAATGAAGTCAAATTTTCTGAGATCTTTTTAGAGGAGAAAGAATGTGGACAACGTTCTTTGAAGGAAATGGGTGAAAAGAAGAGCGTGGATGCGAATCCACTCGAAGAATTCGAGAAATTCTCCAGACATATATCTGAAAATGTGAAGGCATCTCAGATTGAAGTGGAGAGGACTATAACGAGTCTTGGTCAAGAGGGAAGAGATAGAAGAAGCGGAAGTCATTGAAAAGAAGTGAAGAAAGAGAAACTCATCTGGCAGCTAGGAGAAGAGTGAAGAAACGAAGGAGAACAAAAGAAGGAAGGGGTAAGAGAATCAACCAACCAAGGGGAAGAAGTAGATGAGGTTAGAGGAGTGAAGAATGTGTTTGTTTGAATCCACTTGTTTTTATATTTATGCTAACATGATTGCAAGATCAGCTATGGAAGATGAGATTTGCACTTGTGGAGAATCACCACGATGACTTTGATAGGCATAGAAATAGAACAAGTGCTTACTAATGCACTAAGTGAAGAGATGCAGATCAGGAGGCAGTTGATAGAGATGTTAGATATGTGACAACAAAGTTAAATTTTGGATATCTTTGTGGCGCAGTTTGTAGCTAAATTCCCGAAAGGGGGGAGTTGTTTCCCACTCTTGTTACAGGGTGGTCCAGGGGAATTCAATCCGTTGTTTCTAAAAAGATGAATTCAACCAAAGTATATATTTAGGAAGGAAAATTCTAATGGTGTTTTTCTACTGTATTTTTCAGAGGAATCTGAACTGCACTTCGCCAATTAGGTGTATTTATTATTTTACAGATCCAAAGTAGTTCAAAACAAGTTCCCATGTAATTTGTTCATCTTGAGTTAATAAAAACTTAATATCTTGCACCGTGGATGTTTCCCTAGGTACTAAGTTGGGGTATTACCACGTACATTTGGTGTTTGTCCCTTGCATACATTTAGTATTTTTTATCTTTCTTTTTATCTCTATCTTTGTAAACTGTTTTTTTGTTATTCAATTTTTTGTTTATTCATTGCTACAAAGTCCATGGATTCTTAACAAGAGAAGCATACAACAGAATAAATCCTTACAGAAAATTTCAATTCAAAGAATCTCATTGAAAAGGAAAAGGAGAAAGATGGATCAATTGCAATCCATCACGCATAGGAAAGTGTAGTGCTGTTTAAAACAATTGAAGAGGATGCTAAGGAAGTCAATGTTGGAAAAATATGGTGCCAACTGCAACCAACACAGGGGAAGACACAACGAGAACATAATAAAACACACAAAATATATTATATATTCAATTAAAAGCTTCTTAAAAACTCAGAGTTGTTGCTCTGTCAATTTTGTTTTATTTCTTTTCTTGTATCCTATTCTTTGTTTCTTTTTCTTAGAAACTCTTATGTGCTACTGCACGAAAATTCTATATGCTATATTCCCCCTCTGTATTCTTCTCTCTATATTTCTTTCTATATGTTGCGGCATATATTCCTTGAGCTGCGGCTATGTATATTCTATTCTCTGTCTTCTATCGTCCACTCTGTATGCTTCATTGTATATATAATGCCACATATAACCACATGTCGCCCATAGATCACAACACACCATCAACCAAACCCAATGCTAATATAAATTGTGCCTCATTCCGGGGCTCTCACATTTGCCAGAGTCCATCTCCCAAAAGAGTGGCAGAATTGTGCCACGTATCCTGCAATGGATGGTTGATCGCCGCACGCTGACTCACCTTGACCAAACCCGGACCCAACAATTTATACACTGCAGCTAATTTCGCGAGGTTTACGTCCATTAGGGTTCATCACCATGGAATGTGGTAGAATGCTGCCACTTGTCACACCATGGATCGTGGATCGTTTCCGGTTGACAAATTGAGTGAGGAGCTGGACTCGAAACATTATTTAATGCGGTACATTCCACAGGGTTTATTTCCACCAGGGGGAAAACGTTGGGAGGATAGCGCAATGTTGCCACATGTCCTCACACATTGGCAGGGGATTCAAAACTCAATGGCCACAAAGAAAATGACCACAAATATAAGTACTTGCCTGCTGGGTAGATAGGAAAGAGAGAAACAAAAATTGAAAAACTATGCGGACCTCAAGATTACCAACCACCATTAATTATGACACTCCCCCTTAATCTTGAGCCGAAAAAATATCATTCAAAACCTGATTTTTAAGTTTTGGAGCTAGGTAGTCCTTCATCCATGATGCCCAGACTTGTCCTCAAACACTCAAACCTTTCTTTCGATAGTGGTTTGGTAAAAATTTCAGCTAGCTATAGCTTTGACTACAAAACTTAAGTTCAATTTCACCTTTTTCAACCATTTCACAAATGAAGTGATATATGATTGTTATATGCTTGCTTCTACCATGAAAGACTAGATTATTTGACAATGCAATCGAAGGCATATGTATAACCTCCTTGTTTCCCTTCATGCAAATCTAAGAGGATTATCCTTAACCATATTGCTTGACAAGCAGCTGAGTTTGCTGCAATATACCTTGCTTCGACTATACACAATAAAACAATTGATTGTTTCTTGACCCAACATTGAACAAAATATCCAGATGTTCTCTTTATATCATCTAGGCTTCCTTCCCAATCACTATATGTGTATCCAACTAATTGAAAATCATTATTAGCAGCATATAGAATTCCATAATTCCTTGTGCCATTCACATACCTCAAAATAAGCTTACATGTTTGCCAGTGTGTCTCCTTTGGTGTCTCCATGAATCTAGAAATTAGACTAGCTACATATATTATATTTGGTCTAGTTGTTAAATATATCAAGCTTCCTATCATGATTTTGTACCTTGTAGGATCCGCATTTCTACTGCAATCATATTTGGTTAATTTCAAGCTTACTTCAGCTAGTGTAGATGTTGGTTTTCTATCCAACATTTTGAATCTTATCAAGATTTCTTTTACATACTTTGCTTATTTGCATATTTTGATATTTGCTTGATTTTAATATCAAGAAAGTATTTCAACAGTACTAAATTAGTCATCTCAAACTCCTTCATGGCTGATTTAAATTCATCTATGGCTTTGTTTGCATTTCCAGTAAAGATTAAATCTACATACAAAACAACAATCAAAATCTCTCCATCCTTTCTTGCTTTGATGTAGAGTGCGGGCTCACTACCACTTTTTCTAAAGTCATTACTAATCAGATAGGATTCTATCCTATTGTACCATGCCCTTGGTGCTTTTTTGAGTCCATAGAATGTTTTCTTGAGCTTGTATACTCTTCTCTCATGCCCTGGAATCTCCTAGTGGTTGTCCCACATACACCTCTTCTTTGAACACTCCATTCAAGAAATTTGATTTGACATCCATTTGATAAATTTTCCGCTTGTGATGAGCAGTTATGGCAATGATTGTTCTCATAGTTTTTAGCCTTGCTACTGGAGAAAATGTCTTATTATAATCATGTTTAGGCCTCTGTTTGTAGCCTTTTGCAACTAACCTTGACTTATGTCTTTCAATCTTGTCTTCAAGAGTAGTCTTGGTTTTATAAACCCACTTGACTCCAACGACTTTTTTTCCTGCTAGAAGATCTACTAACTCCCATGTTCCATTCTTCTCTATTGCATAAATTTCTTCATCCATTGCTTCACACCATTTATGATCCTTAATTACTTCCTCAAAATAAATAGGATCAACTATTGAGAATAAAGAAAAACTAATCATTTCATCTTCATTTTCTTCATACCTTGGTTGTTCATAAATTTCTTGAACATTCCTCATTCGACCTTGCTACTGATTTAAGTCATATGATGATGAAGATGATTCATTTGTTGGTCCTTACATGCTTTGTTTGTTTCTGCCATTTGAAGATTCACCCCTTTGTGAAATGGGTGTCCAATTTGGTGTGTTGTTTACTCTTCCATCTATTATTTCAGCATCAATGATGGGTGCATTTGCCTTTGCTTGTGGCTGCTCCACTTCTTGTGCATCTCCCCAAGATGCTTCCTCAATGAATTGAACATCCCGACTAATTATGAGTTCCTTTGTAACTGAATTATACAATCTATAAGCTTTTGATTGCTCACTTTATCTAATGAAAATGGAATTCTCTCCACTCTTATCCCACTTTGATCTTATTTTCTTTCGTACATGTCCATATGCTACACATCCAAAAAATCTCAAGTGCTCAACACTTGGCTTTCTTCCACTCCATGCTTCTTGAGGTATCATGTTCCTCACACTCTTTGTAGGACATCTATTTAGCAAATATATTGTTGTTCCAACTGCTTCTATCGAGTATTCATCAAGTAATCCTCTTGCTTTAAGCATGCTTCTTGCCATTTCTTGAATGGTTCTATTCTTTCTCTCAACTACACCATTTTGTTGCGGTGTATACCTAGCTGTGAATTGTTTCTTGATCCCATGCTCTTTACAGAAGTTTAAAAACTCATTTGATATATGCTCTCCTCTATCTGTTCTCAATGTTTTTATATAATGGCCACTGTGCTTCTCAACCATGGCCTTAAATTGTTTGAATACTTCAGATGTCTCTGATTTATTTTTCAAGAAATAAACTCATGTCCTTCTATTGAAGTCAAATACGAAAGTAATGAAATACACATTTTTAAACAAGGAGGGAGTCTTCATGGGACCACAAAAATTTGAATGTATAAGCTTAAGAGGTGAGCTTGCTCTCCATGATTTACCTGATGCAAAATTGTTTCTATGTTTCTTCCCCAATATACAACCTTCACATACTTCGTTCTGGTTGTTCAATAGTAGTCAACCTTTTAACCATTTTCATTTTATAAAGAACATTCAATCCACCATAACTAAGATGTCCATACCTGAGATGAAAGAGTCAATTGATCAATGACTATTGTTTTGAATGTTGTTGCACCTGCACTCTACATTCTCAAAGGAAAGATTCTATTATGTGTCATCTTTATTGTTGCAATCAGCTTGTTGCTTCCAACTTTATCATATATCGTGCATTGTCCATTTGAAAACCTCACCTAATATCCATTTTCGATAAGCTAATGCTTAATAGGTTATACTTCAATCTTGGGACATAGAAAACATTATGAATTTGCTTGTCTCCTTGCTTGGTGAGACTGGATACAATGCCTTTACCCATCACAAGAACCTTTTCATTTGTTCCCATTTTCACTTGACATCTGATTGCTTCATCTATGCGATTAAACATCTTTTTATTTCCACACATATGGTTGCTGCATGCACTATCCAAATACCATATTTGTTTGTTTCCTTGCTCAGCTACATTGTAAGTTAGAGAGAAGGTTCCACTCTTTTCATTACTTTCAGGTTCAACTTCTTTTGAATTAGAGAAGCTTGCATTATGATTTTGATTTCTGTTGGCTAGATTTTCTGCACAGCTGAAAACCTAGGTAGTCATGAGATAAATCTCCCTCATTTACCGGTGAGGCTCCCGTGTAAGATTTTATCAGTTGTATTTCCTAATATATATTTGTTGGTATTACTTTAACTATGTAGCTCATCAACCATAGCAAAATAGTTTTGCAGCAAGTAAGCAGCTGTAAGCAATATGTGCAGGAAAGGGAAATAATTAAATGCAAGAAGAAAGGAAAGGAAATGTGCAACCTAACCAATAGTTGATAAAGTTGATTACATGCAGATGGATGAAACAAATAGATCTTTAAAACGAAGAAGTTGAAGAAAAGGAAAGTTCTAGATCTAGATCTAAGACAACACAAATTTTATGCATAAATCTAAAAAGAAATAAAAGACGAATGCACCGTTGACACAAATTTCTCCGGAAATATCTTCTCTATTCCTCTGCTTGCACAAATCTATCAGGGGATTCAGCTCAAAGTCCTGAACACAAGAATGTTGATTATAAATTCTGATCTTTTAACTCGTAGGTTCTTCCTCTACTTATAGTGTATAAAGGGAAATTACAAATAGGAAGCTTTAAATTGAATTCCCGCATATGGAAGCTATGAAAAGGGAAACAGTTGGAAATCTTCCTCCTGGAATTCCTCTTTGCATCACATGCATAATTTATAACTGAAAATATAACCTTCTATTTTGCATGTCTGCCACCTATCTTCAAGTACTTAACTTCTTCAAGTAATGGTTTTTAAAACAATCACTTAAGTTTTATAATTTAATTGATTGCTCAATTACTTTGTCGGAGAAAATAAAAGAAAGAGGAAAAGAAATAAGAACAAATCTACAACACTCTCAGTCTTGTTCTTCTTCCATATTCTGCATGCAGTTGACTCTTTTGCCTTTGATTCTCACCAAACTGGATTTGGAAGCTATGCATGACTGTGATTTGCTTACGGGTATTGCCTTTGACCTGTCTTCCCTTTTTATCCTTGAAGCTTTTACAATTCTTATTCACTACATGCAAAGTAAATTCAATGAAGGCTTCACTTGGAAGATTGGGAGCACATGCACAAGATACTAGAAGGAATTTTCACTGCATTAACTTCTACATGGGCTGTGTTGGAAACAAGAAGATGAATTTTTTCTGGAAGCCTTTGCTAATATGAGATCTAGATCTATCAATTAAATCAGTGATAGGTTCAGAGCCTATGTCTGTATCATTGGCTTCAACATATCTGGAAGTTATGCATGATTCTACTGATCTTTCTCTTTCATCATGCTTCAACTTGGCTGGAACAATCTGTCTGAGCTATTTTTCTTTTAATTCTATCGGAATCCCTTGCAATTGGATCCATTTGTGTAGATCTGGCAACTTCTTCAGATTCGGAAGATATATTCAATGTATCTCACATTGATTTGACCATCTGTGATGAATACCTACAATTTTATTTGGACAAAGATGGAGTCTGTGGCATGAATACTTGATTTTTATCACCAAAATCTGCATATAAAACCTACTACCCTAAAATTTGAGGTTTTGCTTGTATGCAAAGCAAACAAAAATATTATTTAATTCACCTAGGAACATATACCGACATGCAGTTGCTCAGAATGACAAAAATTAGGTTATTCCAACCCTAGGTGCCAAAATTGGAAGCTTCCCGGTAGTGGAAAATAAACTTTAATACAAAATCCTTCTTTTGGCACCAAAACCTGTCTGGGTTGCAATCCTCATCAAAAAGAATTAATTGTCTCTCCCTAATGGTGTCCCATGCTTATATAACCTCCAGCATGCTATTTTTAATAATTGCCTCTTCCTATTTCTGACAATTTAATTAATTAATAGCCATGTTTATTCATCCAATTTGGCCGCCCAAGTCTTCATACTGCTGGTTACTTTTTAAATAATTTATTTTATTTATTTTTAGCATGCATCCTTAACTAGTCCTTAGCTCTTCCACTTGCATTGACTTTCCTTCTATTTATGGTGCCAAAATTGGTTGAATAAACCATTAATAAATACTATTAAATGCATTGTTATTCACCCAATGTGGGTTGCACTTTTTGGCAAGAGGAATTGCTAAAAATAAGAAGTCAACTTGATGGGAATTTCCACCCTGCACTGTAGCTCCAAAAATCCCCTCTTCCACTTAAATTATTTGACTTTCATAATGGGAATTTTTACCTTGCAAGGCAGGTAAGAAATTCCCGTCTTCCTACCATTGCCAAAATTCCCACTGGCAAAATTAAAACATCTCCCAAAAAGTGCGACTTATATTAAAAATAGCTTCTTTTGATAAAGTGCAACTTGTATGAGTGAATAAACCTCTTTGGTGGGAAAAGTTAGCTTCTTAGGCAGGCAGAAAATTCCCATCGGTGCTATAAGTGATTTTTCTTTATTTTAACAGGACAAAGAATGGACCCAGGGGAAATAAACAGAAAGACCACGGGGAAAACCGAAGAAAAACGCAAAAGAAATAAATAAAAACGAAAAACATTGTCAGAAGTTACAGACAAAGCTTTGAATTCATTCCTGGTGAAAATCCTATTGAGATGTGTGAATACTGGCATGCAAAACTTCAACAGGGTTCAACCGAAGCACAATTTACTTCAAACAGGGCTTTATTTATTTAATAAATAATTAAATAAAAATTTCCTGCAGACAAAACTTGGTGGAGGGATAAAATGAGTTTCAACATCTGGGTATTTGTCGAAATTGGCTCATATGGTTCACTGGGAATATCTTAACATAATACAAACATCTTCTGGCAATAAAAACACAAAAAGCCCTGTTATTTTAAAAGAACGATTTTTTTTTTAAATGGGTAGTCTCAGATTTCAGGGTGAAATCTGGGGACACCACCAATGCTTAATTGCATGATGTGATATTTTCTTTTTTGTATGTAGATATGGGCCACACACCTTTCCCATTTAGTTCTTAACTTTCAAATTCTATCAGTCGACCATCTTGCATAAATACAACCTCAATTTGTTTGAAGAATAACATTCCACCATAATTATTTTTGTTGAAGTCAGGTTAGTAAGAACAAGAGTAGCACACATGTCCTATTTGATTGCCTCAAATGCTCGAGTTTCTCTGACAGTCCACACAAAGACATCTTTTTAAAGGGGCCTTGTGTAATTCCAGGAGTCTACAATGTAGAGTGACCTAATTGCTGTACAAACTCATGTGTTTATATCTATGTAAAACCCAATAATCCTCTATAAGACTTCTAACATTCAACTACTGTTACTTTATTGACTAGGAAGTCGGGTACTTCCCCATTGGGCTTGGGGTATGTGTATGGTAATTCCCTACTTCCATACAAGTATGTGCTTGGGTACAGGGGAAACACATGGGGTACTTGTTGTTCAGAACTATCCGAGTACTGAAATGTGTACCTTGGGCATGATCTGAAACGAACCTGCAAGATTATGTTCCCATATACATGTTTTTATTCCTTGTAATTGGTCAAAATAAAGTAAAAAGTGAGCTTAAAACATTAAAACAGGGAGACCCTAACCCTAAAAGACAACCCCAAACTCTTGTGTTAAACAGACACATTTACCTCAACATTGCATATCCATCTTTTAGGAAGATTCCCTAGTATTCAGATTCCCTTGCTCCACATGGCCTTCCTCTGCTTCCCACCAACAAAAATTTTAGCTTATCAACAAGTCGTATGATGACCAAGTGTAAATCCCTACACCACCATTTACGACTTGTGTTTATCCAAGCCCATCCTTCATATCCCACCCTAAAGACCTCTTACTGTTGTCTTCTTTTTTGTAAAAAATGTCTTTTAACATTATCTCCGGTACTCTCCTAAGAATTTTCCATTCGGTGTTCCATTTTCCCTCACCATTCTCCTCTTCCCTTAGAGCTTAGCCCCAAATCCATGTTCTCTCACACTTCCAATCTTTATGATATTCTTGGACAACCACATATCTAGGTTGATAATCCACAATCTTCCTGCCACTCATTCACGTACAAAATACCAAAGAGGCAGGTGGTTAGAGTGATGAATGGTAGAAGGCTCATAGATGTAAAAGGGTTTTTAAGAAAAATTCTCCAATAATGGATTTGAGGTGCTTGGCTGTTGGGTTTTAGAGACCTCTTCAATCACGTAGTTTTCTTTGGTTTTTCGGAACAGGGTCGCAGCATATGCATCCACCTTTGCATATGTTAAAAATTGGGCCCCATCTCGAATCCCAACAACTACAGGGAAATTATGGTGGGTCATACATTATTTAAAATTTACACTATCATCCTCCATATGCCAGATTTTCGAGGAGCTGGAGCATAGGCACCTTAGAGCTAGGGTCAAGCAGGGTTTCTTCATACTTCCCAGACTATTGATCATATCTTTACTCTTAAAATCATTGAGGCACGCCATAACTTGTCGAAAGTCTATTTTTGCTTTGTAGACATAAAATACTTTTGACTTGGTTCCAGTTTTGGCACTTATTCAGAGACTCACATTCAAATATTGGTATTTCCGAGACCATTCTCACCTCCATTATAAGTTTGTACGAGACTATTTTGGGTGGCCTCAACAAAGCATTGCTCATGGGAAGATAGATTTCATCAAGACTACCATTGGGATCAAATATGGGTGTCCCCTATCCCCAACTCTTTTTCAGCATATATAGAGATGAGTTCTTCCTCCAGGAGCATATTTAGGATAGTGATGGGTGCCTACTTAACCAGGTTCTATATCCATTCTTCTGTTTTTAATGATGTGGTCCTCCCAATCTCCTCTCCGGAGGGTCTGTAGAGACTGCTAGTCGTCTTAGTCCTTGTTTGCCAAAGATCTTTTCCAATAGATTTGGTTAACCTTTAGAAGTATATAAGCCATCCATCTAGAATGGCTGTCAAGCTCTAGTTCTTGGGCCAAAGTATAACTATCAAATACGAATCCATGCTCGCCTTCCTTTGAGAATGATTTTGCCACCAATTCTAGGACATCTCATCCAAAATGTCCCTCATGGACTCCCTCATGTAGACCCATTTTCATTTATGGCTTTGTTTCTTGGGGGGCCTCCTTAATGGTGACTGACTGGGATTTTGTCAAGAGAATACAAACACTTGGAGGGGCATTAGCCAATTTATCACCTACAAGAAAATTGTCCCCGTAACACATTACTTTGGATGATTTTAAGCTTGTCCTTTTAAATTTTAGACCATGTTTGACATGATATATTTCAGGTACACCGCAATCCCCTTCATCTACTCCTTTTAGGGGTGGGACAATCAACCCGTATTTGGTGTTATTCATCAGAGACTATTGCTCTATCTGATTCCCCTAGTCATGGTCGTGGTTAGTATGTTGAAGTATTTGACCTCTCGGGGACAGTAGGTATTTAGATGGATCAAATTCTTGTTTTAGATATCGTTTGGACACACCAGGACACCTTCTACCTACCAGACAGGTGAGGAACAGGGTCATCAAAGAGGATATTTACAAGAAGAGCTCATCCACACCACTTGGGTAAACCTTCATGAGGGTTTACACCCTAAAATGGCCTTTTATGTTGATCACTTCCTGGAGTTGAGTGATGGTCTCATTATCTATCCTCAGTATGCTTTTCATCACTAAATGCATGCCCTTTACATCCCCTTTTGTCACTTCAGAGTAGGTTCTCAAAGATGTCTGGTGTGAGACAGATCACCAACTTGATCATTCGGATAGGATTTTCCAGCGATGTGGTCTCCAAGGAGACAAAGACGGAGAGACTTCATCTTCCATACCCCATTTATTATGAGATCAAAGGGAGGCTCTACTGCCTTTTTTGGAGGAATAAGTTCTTTCATGACTTCATTTAGGTATGAGGATCAGAAGTGCCTTGGATTTAAACAAATAGGAGGCTTTTAAGGCTTCGTTAGCAAAATCTTCAACTTGGCAGATAACTTCCTTCTTCACAGTTCTACCTTCAGTGAGAGGCACTAAAGCCAAAGTTGAGGCCATATCCACTTCTCACTCTAGATATGTTTGACCCAAGGATACCATCCAAAGCTCCCCGAGCCATTTTAGACAGACCCATACCAAATCCTTCTCTAGGAGATATACTAGATCTACAAGGCCTTTGAGATATAGTGCAATGTCCAGACAACAACATAGTAGGCGACCTCTGGGCTCTACCGCCTCTTCGTCTAGTCATCATTCCATCCTTAGAGTTTCTTCTAGTCGGCCTCAAATGTTAGGAGAGTTGGATCTACCATTCCCTGATAGAATTTCCTCATTACTTCTTCTTGGCTGTCTTTCATTTTTCTCATTTACATTCGCACCACCAGTTTTGGTTTTGTGGGATTACTCTTTCCAGGTCTATCTAAAGAAATAAAAGAAATAAACAAATATTAAATTCAAGCCCAGAAAACCCATTTGGAAGGATTTAAAGAAGCTAATTAATATTAATTTATGAGACAGATATTTTGATAGCGCCCCTCTTGAGAAGAGGCACACTAAGGCTACAAAAGATAGATTAAAAAGTTGAGAAAGATAAGTAAAAAAATGAAATACAGACATCATTTGAGAGAAGTGAAAGACAGAAGATCAAAAGTAAAATGTTTGAATAAATTGTAAGAAGGAAGAGATAAACTATTGTTAGGGTAGACTTATTTAACTGTAATAATTCATGCATTATGTTAATTACCTTTGGTAATTAGTTGATTATTGTTATATGGTTTTATAAATCATATTTGTCATTTTATTCATGTAGGATTATTTGTTACATAGTTCTAACAAATACATTTTTTTGTATTAATTATTTGTGCTTCCTGTATGTAGTTTTGGAAGCTTATGTAATTAGGATTATTGTTACACCTGTGCAACATCCTTCTTTGTTTGTATCCCGTCTCTTCAATATCTATAAATATTGCATCCTGCACTACTGTAATTTGATTTCCTGAACATTAATAAAATAAGTTTGGCTTCCGTCCTTGTTTGCTAAACTACATTTGGTACCAGAGCAGGTTAATCTATGCCTGTGGAGAAAATAACAAGTTTTAGAGAGCATTGAGGAAATTTTTAGAAGGAAATTGTTTCTATGAGAGCAAGAGGATCCACCTACATTCCCTCCATCCCAACCCCTGCATTCCTGTCTCCCAATAGGATACGAAAGCCTCCAGTTTCATCTCTAGTTGTTCAAAAGGAAAATTTTATTTTTGCACTAGTGTCAATAATCGCACAGACCCCTTTCAGTATTGTCTTGATACCACGCATCAGACTATTTCACATACGTTAATGCCTCTTTCACGTACTACCAAGTATATATAATGGGAGAACTTTGGTCCACGTACCGACGGGTCTATCAAAAGGGCGCATATATAGAAAGGTTTTGTATATCAAACTAGCAGTTTTAACTAGATTTAGTAGACAGTATTACCTAGAGTGGGTAAGAGCCTTACCGTTTGTCAGTTGATTCTGCAAAATGGGCTCCAATGCCACCAAATTCTTTCATTCCGAATTCCCAACTTCTAAGAGGAAAATAACAATGCAGTATGGAAGACAAACATCAAAATGCAGCTGAGAGTTTGAAGATATTTGGAATGTTGTGGATGGTAGTTAGGTAAGCAGATTGGCATCTTGCCGAACCGATACAAACCAACAATGACAGTTTGATAGATCCAATCCCTAGCCTTGCCATTGGCCAAGATGATAATCTTGTTTGTGGTGTCTGATGATGCACAACCCCACATTTGTGATGCTAAAATAGCCAAAGAAGCGTGCCGATAAGTCGAGCACAATGTACGAGGTCAAAAACAAGAATATAATACTGAATTTGCAGAGTGTGTTACACATCCGGACTGAAGTTCAAATAAAATGAGAAAAAAAAAAAATTCTTGTGAAGAGTTGTAGAGTTAAGGGCATCACTTCTAGCACTAGAAGAGGAGGTCATTGATACAGCTCTCGTTCCCATTTTTCTGAGAGAACTCCCTCCATATCGATTTTTGTGACAACACTCAACTTATTAGATCATACAGTTAGCTTTGACAAACTTGTCAATTTACCGCAGCAAGAGGAAGCAATGTACAACAAAGATGACGAAGAGGAGCAAGCACTTTATTCTCATCAGAAATGAAAAGGAAAGGGAAAAGGAAAATCTCATTCCTCTCGAAATCCCTAAAAACAACATCAACATAGGGACAAACAAAATACTAATAAGAATCAATGTCCTATCTACAAGACAGGACACGATATAAAATATTGTTGGTTCAATACCTATAAGAAAGGTTCATCAACTCATTTTGGACCTCAAAATAAACAATCTCACAAGGGACATTCTAACTACAATAAAGGTAAGAAGAAGGGGAATTGGCGAAGAAAATCCCATCAGCAAGGAAATATAGCTGAGCAAGAAGAACATTCGGATAATGAAGACTTCTTGTACATTGCTCGTTCCTATGAACCATCCATGTCTTCTAGTGACATTTGGTATGTTGATTCGGGAGCCACTCAACATATGACCAAGCACAGAGAGTGGTTTACCACAATGAGGGACACACCTTCAAAAAATCATGTTCCATTAGGTGATTATTCTTCATACACTGTACAGGGGATTGTGAACATTTCTCTACCTCTTGGTTCACACAATTGTAGATTATCAGATGTACTTATATGTCCCTGGGTTAACAAAAAATTTACTATCTGTAAGTCAGCTTCTAGATCACAATCGAAACATTGACTTTGATAGTCATTCTGGTAAGAAAATGTGTTTAATTCGAGATAAATCACGAGGCTCAAAAATTGATGCAAAAGCCTCTAATGTGGGACGCATGTTCTAACTTGATTTTCTCCATAGCGATGATCAGGAACTTGTGGCTAAGAGTTCTACCTCCGCACAGTTATGGCATCGAAGACTTGGTCACATCAGTTTCAAGTATCTCGAAATACTTCGCTGGTACAACATGGTAAAAGGATTGCCATCTCTTCAGAAGGATACATGTAAGTGTCCTCACTGCCTAGCAGGAAAACAACACAGCTTCATTCCATAAAAGTACTTATCAAGCTCATGGTAATCTTCATCTAGTTCATACCTATCTTTGCGGTCTGATGTGACCGAGTCATTCTGGATATCAGTACTTCATGCTTTGTGTTGATGACTACTCGAGAAAATGTGGATATATTGTCTTCATAATAAAACTTAAATATTTTTAGACTTGCAAGAAATTCAAAGTGGTTATTGAAAATGATACTGGTCATCACATTAGATCTCTCCGCTCAGATCGAGGGGGGGAATTCACCAGTAAAGTGTTCAAAGCCTACCTAAGAACTCACGAGATTCATCGACAAATGCCTCCTCCACACACACCGCAGGAGAATGGTGTTGTTGAGAGACAAAACCACACTATAATGGAAATGGTGCGTTGTATGATCGATGATTCTGGATTAACGAGGGCATTTTGGGCAGAAGCAGGAAAGATTGTTATATATTTGTTGAACAAAGTTCCCACCATTTCTCTTGATGGAGTAACACCATAAGAATAATGGTCAAGGCGGAAACCATCTATTGCACACCTCAGATTATTCGTGTGCAAAGAAAGTATGTACATACCCAAGCAGAACAGAAATAAATTAGATATGAAGTCTGTTGGCTAGATTTTCTGCATAGCATCAAACCTAGGCAGTCATGAGATAAATCTCCCTCATTTAACCGGTGAGGCTCCTGTGTCAGATTTGTCAATTTAAGTATGCTAATATCTAAATGGGGTTTTACTTTAACTACTCAGTTCATGAACCATAACTGAACAGTTCTGCAGCAAGTAAGCAGTGTTTAAAGAAAGGAAAAGTTATAGAAGAAGGTAATTACATAAACACATAGAAGAAATGGGGAAGATGTGCATCCCAATCAGTAGATGGCAGAGCTGATTGCATGCACATAGAAGAATCCAATAGATATAAACACAGAATTCTAAAACAAAGGCAGCTCTAGATCTAGATCTAAAATAACACAAAGTTTATTAAGAGATCTAAGATTAAAAGCAAGAAACACAGTACACCGTGACACAAAGTTCTCTGGAAACCTTCTCCTTTGTATTCCTTTGCTCCAAGTGGCTCTCAGGGGTTCAGTACAAAGTCTAGAACACAAGATTGCTGCTTACAAATTCTGATCATTAACCCAGAGGTTCTTCTCCTACTTATAGAATGTAGGAGGGAAAGTACAAATGGGAAGTCTAACTGAACTAAAACACAAACAACAAGTAAAGATGACATTTGGCAATCATCCTCCACTAACTTCTCCTTAAGTGACACATATATCACTTAACTAATAGAATGGTTCCACATGACTTTAAGTAATGGTTGCAAAACCAATAACTTAAAGTTTTACAATTTCATCTGGGAACATAGAAAATAGAAGAAAGAATAGAAGAAGAAGTCATGCCAACTGTAACATTTATGTCTTCTTTTTGTTTTGATATTGGATATACTTATCGAACATGTGATTCAGCATCTTCCCATCTGTTTTAGCCACTGCTTCCTTCTCTGTCCTAAACTGCAGCAATCCTTCATTCAACACTTTGATGCACGCCTCCACATCTTCCAAGCTCGGCCCAAACCTCGCAATATCTGCCTGTAGCGCCACCAGTCTACTAATAGAATTCATCATGAAAGGCTTAGTAGCTTTATCAATTCTCTTTTGTACCATCAGAAGAGACCCTTCCAGGGAATTAGGCACCTTGCTAGGAACGATCCGCACGTATGAAGTAACACCTCCGACCACGTCCTCCTCAGTGAAAGAAATGATACTGTCTGGTAAGGATGATGTCCTACTCTCAAGTGCCTGCATCCTCTTCAGCAAAACTCTGCAGATCTCCAAACGGAAAGATACTGCAAACTCCAGCTGCTTCCCCTTCTCGACTGATCCGTCCGGTACAATTTTCTCTGCAACCAATACATCTCCTGGTAGCTTGTTGATCTCTCCCAAAGTACTCAGGTTACTCTCAGCAACTGTGTTCATGTCCACTATGCTCGTCACCAGTTGCTGTAGCTGATTTGCCACATCATTCATAACCTTTAGGCGGGCTGGCACTTCTCCAAGTTGTACAGAAGCTTGACGAATAATCAAATCCTTCCATTCGTTAATAGCTTTTACTTGATTGCTTGCATCCTCCATTTCCTGCATAAGATGATCACTCACCTGCTCTGAAATGGGCTGAATGGAAGGCTTAGCAACCTTGGCTATGATCTTCCACAACTGAGATACCTGCTTCTGAAGTTCTTCTTTCTCCGCCTTTTCACTGTCAAGCCTAAGGAATAGAGCATCTATCAATGTCTGTGTGTCCTGTTTCAATCCTTCAGTGGTGGCTTGACCGAGGGGTACTTTGGTTACTGTCACATCTTCTGCCGTGAGCTCCTCCTTTATCTTTCCTTCTGCCGAAATTGATATCTCAGCAAACTTCTCTCCCGAATCCTCGATGATCAACCTAGAAGTTACTTTAGCAACTTTAGGCCTTCTGTCTCTTCCGCCCAGATTCTGGAGTAGCTGCAAGTCGTGCTCCTCTAAGTTCATCTCCATTCTCGCTTCTGGAACCAACTGCGAAGCCAACCATTCCGAGAAGTTACTTCTCGGAGAATGAGAAGTCGCTGAGTGCACTACCATCTCCCGCTCTACCTCCTCTCCATCAGAAAGTGCCACAGTGTTATGGCTGCCATCTTTCGAATCATCCAAGGACAAAGCTCTTTCGAACTCCGCCATCTGCAGCTTCAACATCTCTTCTAGAAGGGGTGCTGAATAGAGGGGCTGAGGAGAGAAGATGAATGTCACCGGATTCAGTGGAGGCATGGAAGTGTCCTGCTGCTGAAGTGCAACAGTTGGTGAAGTACTGGATGCTAGAGAAGCTGGAACTAAAGTCATGGCCGTGGAAGTGATCTTCTCCTTTGATTGAGATCTTCTGTGTACTTTCAACTTCTCGGACCTTTTGCTGCTTTCTCCTTCGTGCTTCCTCTTGAGGGAATCCCCTGCGCCAAAGTTGCCTGTGACTTGATTCATCAATGCTTCATCAAGGCAATATCCCTTCGTCAGTAACCAGTTTGAAGTATTCACCAAAACAGCTCCAGATCTTTCTTCAATTGTATGGCAGCCTCCTACGTTATCCTGCAGTACGGCTTTATCTCCTCCCATTTGATGGTAAGTGTCAAGTACCACATTCCCATCATCTTTAAGATCCGCAGGTATCCGCACTAGTCCAAAGTCGAACACTTGCTTTGCTGATAGCCTGCTGAAATCTCTCTTTCTAACCTCGTACTCACTTTTGCACTTCATCCAGAAATCTTCTAATGAAGGCACATGTGCGTACTCCTGGGAGATCGTCTTCCTGGCTACTCCAAATGGATTGAAGTTCAGCCGTGCAGGGAAGAACTCTTGCTCATACTCGGATAACATCTGCGTCTCCATCCCTCGAGCTCTATGAATGCTATGGCAGTTGTAATGTCCCACAGTGATTAGGAAGAAGCCCATAGACTTGTGCCGCTTTGACTGAAGGTCGTGTAACTCCACAAGTTGCCTGCTCAGCTCCATGGTGATCAATCTATCATTCGGATATCTGGGCAGCTTAACCGGTTCACCAGAAAATCCAGTAACCCTGAGGTATGTGAAATCTGCAAACTGAATGAATAGACTGCCAACCTTGGATACAACTCCCCACGCTTCCTTGCTTACCCTGTTGGCCTTCAAGTCTTTGTCTAGCCTGCAAATGAAATCGTAGAAGAATTCATCATTGACCACTTTGAAATCTTTCTCACACGCAGGTACAGTAAGCTGTGGGTAGCACTCGAAAATGGGGTCCTTAGAAAGAAACCACATCTATCCACCTTGGAAAAGATGTCTTGTGAAGCTGCAGCATACACCAAGTAGGAAGTCATTTTGAAGCTGAAAGTACGCTTCACGTTTCGGAGTTGCTCACCAATGTTGTCGCTAATAATTTCTGACCAATTGATTATGGAATCAACCTTGTTGACTTCAATGGTCCTGATGAAAGCATACATCCATGTAATGAAAAGTGTAAGCATTCGCCTCGCCATTAATCCTGCATAGCAATTTGACAACATCATCTACCTCCTGCACCAAATGGGATCGTGGAAGAGTTCTTGGGAACTTAGAAGGAGATCTAGGTTTCTTCATGTATCTGCTATTCATTATGCTCACACAATCAGCTCTATGCTTCTCCCACCTACTGCCGGCATCCTGAATGCTAATGGAAGTCACCACCTTTCGCACTAGGATCTTCAAACAACAATTGATGAACTCTGCGTCCAAACGAATTATTGTTCTTCCCGTAGCATCACGCACTGACCTGGATGAAGGATGGTAAGATCTAGCGCACTCCATAACAAACTCCGGCAACTGGGCTGTGCATGGAAAGGCTGCAGCTCGGATAATTCCACTGCTTTTAACCGCACGCATGAGTGAAGTCTTTCCCGCTCTGGATCTATCAATCAATTCGGAAAGAGGTTCCGGACCTAGATCTGTGTCTCCTATGTCTGCAAGTTTGGAAGTGATGCATGACTCCATCGTGCTTTCTTTTTCATCTCTCTTCACCATGGCTTTGTCTATCTTTGTCTGAATAATTCTTTTTCTTCTTACTTGGCCAGATTTCTTCAAAACTGGTGTAGATCTGGATATTTCTTCAGATTCGGAGGATATATGCAATGTATTGGACATTGATTAAAGCTCCTTTTCTTTTGTAAAGCACCTGTAATGAATTCCTGTAATTAATTCAGACAAAGATGGCCACCGGAGCATGAATAGTGAATTTTAATTGTAAAAATCTGCACTTTTCAAGCCTGCTGCCCCAAAAATTGATGTTTAATTTGCACATAAAGAGAGCATGAATCCTTTCAACAACACCTGAGCACCTGTAACACCTATGCAAACAATTATGCAGACAAAGATCAACCTCCTTCAAAGCATGCGCCAAATTTGGAAGCTTTTAGCCTTGTTTTCACCTTTGTCTGAGCAAAATCCTTCTTCAAATGGGGCGCACTTTTCCTCTTGGCTGCAATTCTTTACCTGTGAATTAAATAATTCACCCTTATGGCAGCCCATGCTTATATAACCCTCACAATTCTATAATTAATAATTGCCCTTCCTATTCCTGGCAATTAATTAATTAAAAATCATGCTTCTCTCTTTAAAAATAGCATGTTTAAGGACAGCCATCCAATAAATTAAATTAATCCAATTTAATCATTCACACTTCACTTCACTTAAGCTTCACAGTGTGCCTTGACCATAGCCACTGAAAATAGAATTTAATTTAATGATTTAATGCTTTAAAAATCATTAAATCTATCCTAAATGGGGCACACTTTTTGACATGAAGGGGGCAGCCTTTAAATAAATTAAATTTAATCAATTTAATTCATATAATTCTATTTATTCCCCTTTGCTTTGTTGACTTTCTTCCAAGCTTGGGCGCCTATTTTAGAAGGAGAAATAATTAATTAAATCCACTTAAAGGCTTTCCATCTTCTCTCTAAAGGGGGCACACTTTTTTGCACAATATAATTCTATTTTTAAGAATTTATAACAATGGGATTCTTTACCCTGCAAGGCAGCCCTGGAAATCCCATGATCCACTTAAGTGATTTGACTTTGACAATGAGATTATTTACCCTGCAAGGCAGGCAATAAAATCCCATGATTTCACTTAAGTCACTTTCCTTTTATTTCATCATGGGAATTTTTACCCTGCAAGGCAGACAATAAATTCCCGCCTGCCTGCGGCCTCTAACTTTCCCACTGCAGCTTAAGTGAATTTTATATCACGGGAAAAAGTACCCTGCTAGGTAGGTACAAAATTCCCACCTTGCCTGCTGCTTCTATTTTTCCCATTGCAGCTTGAATCCTTTGTTTTCCAAAAATGCGCCCAACCCCGCAGGGGCTTTTCCGTGCATGACTTCACTTTTTCCCAGTGATCCAGACCTCTGATGGCGACTTCCTCTGGGCATAACGTGCGTATATGTTCTCCAGCTGCTCCAGGTAAAAAATCGGGCTTACCCAGCAAAGGAATTGTTCTAGAGAAATTTCACAGAAAACCAACAACACAAAAACACGTTACCAAAAGTTACAAATAAAGCCCAAAACTTATTCCAAGTTAAAACCCTTCTGGTACATAGGAATAGTGACATGTTCGATCATAACAGAGTTAAAACGGAGCGCAAATAGCCTCATACGGGGCTCAAAATAATTAAATACAAATTTCCCGCAGACAAATCCCGACGACAGAATATAACAATTTTGGGCATCTGGGTATTTGGCGAAAAAGGATAATATGGCTCTTTGGGAATATCTTGACGCAATACAAGAACTTTCAGGCAATAAAAACACAAAATGACCCATTATTTTAAAAGTATGAAAAAAAATTCGGATAGGGGGTAGTCACAGATTTCAGGATGAAATTTGGGGTAACACCAAAGTCACAGAAACTCATCTTCATGGGTTACAGTGAAGAGAATCTTGGGTACAAATTGATAGATCCGAAGACCAGGGAAGTCTGCACCAGCAGAGATGTTAAGTTTTTTGAGAAGGAAGAAGAGATTCCTCCTCTGGACTCATCTAATGTAGATTTTTCACCTGTTGTAAAAATAAAAGCTTATTTTCCCGCAGATGATGAAAGTGATGATGGTGATGATCAGATAGAACCATGAACCACAAGAACAGTTCATCATATGCCGAAGTGGTATACTAGCATGCTACAAGATGCAAAATTGGATGCTCCACCGTATACATCCACCACTGGACCACAGACTCGCACTAAAGCATGAGAAGTAAACTTTGCTTTAATGAGTAGAGTTATTGAATTTGATGATCCATCTACTGTCCAGGAAGCCCTATAGTCAAAACCTTGGAAAGATGCCATGGATGCTGAGTATAAGTCAGTGATGAAAAACAACACTTGGCAGCTTGTCGATCTTCCACTAGGGAAGAAATCCATTGGTTGCAGATGGATATTAAAAACAAAGTACAAAGTAAATGGGACCATTGAAAAGTACAAAGAAAGACTCGTAGCAATGGAGTACGCACAAAAAGAAGGCATAGACTATGAGTAGACATTTTCTCCCATAACTAAGATCAAAACGATCAGGATGATATTTGCTCTAGTTGCATAGTTTGGTTGGAAAGTCCATCAGATGTGTTGGTCTTCAAAATAGTCTCGTCCCAGTTTGCCTTTGAAAATCTATCGATTTACAGACTCTGTCACTTTATTTTTCCCCGTGTTGTGCCTGGTTAATCTTTGTTGCCATTTTTTATTTGTTCCTGGGTCATAGATCACTTATGGGTCCATGGTTTGCTCCTTGTTTCTTTGTTCCTCTGGAAAAGTTCTGTAATTTGGGTCTCTCATTCTCTGTTTGTCTAAAAACTCAGGTTCTCCCATATTTTCCATAGTTTTGGACCCTACCCCCTTGACTGCTCACCGCCTTCCGGTTTTGATTTAAGCAAGATGATGTGTAAAGTATAAAGATATGCACAAAGTATTTGTTCTATGGCCCAGAGTGAAGCATGGTAGATGACATGCTTGTTGCTGGGCTAAACTGCATGGATGAAGCTTCTTAAACACATGGAAAGGTAGACAATTTGCCCCAACAGAAGAGAAGCTATCCTCTGTCTATTGGGTCTGGATATTAAAGAGCTTAAAACTGGAGCAGTGGCATGTAGACTTCGCCTTATGGGACAGGAAAGTGAGCAATCTTACTGGGAATAAGATTTGCGGATGATGCCAAAGCCAATCTATTAAAATCCTGGGTCTACAGCGTAGAGTGGAAAATCAAAGTTCCTGGAGAAAGCTATGGCGGAGAAAGAAGAACAGCTGACAGAGGGAGACGCTTTCAAGACCACTGGCAGCTCTGCTTTCAAAGATATACCATTGTCATCGTAAGACGCAACTCTGGTGTTTCCTGGTCCTTGCAAAGAAATCAAGCTAGTTCAGAAGTTTTGTCAAAGACATCGATGCAAGGAAAGCTCATCTCTAAGGAAAATATGATGAAGGAAATTTGTTTCTTAGTCTGCCATGAAGAAGGAAAACAAAGATTATCATACTCACGTCTCGAGTTTGGATAAAAGATGGAGAAATGTCTGGATTTTAGGATCAGTCTGCAGCCAACACGTCAGTCCCCTCATGGCAGAGTAAGCTGGAGTCATTGAAGCCAGAAATTCATGGGCTGGCAGCGGGATTTTCTAAAGACAGTGGGCCCCTAACAGTAGCTGGCCACCTGTCTCCTTCCCCTTTATTTCTCTTTTCCCTTCCTTTCGTAGTCTTTGTAATTAGTTAAGGTTAGGGCAAACTGGATGGTCCCTTAACTATTCTTTAGTTAAAAGGAAACGTTACGAAGAGTAACTGAATTGTAAGTATAAATGCCTTTCCCAACGCCATTTGAAGGAGAGGGAATGAAACTTGGCATATTTGCTGAAGTGTAAATAGATTTAAAGAAAATCAATACAAAAGGGCTTTTCATTCTTTTTGTTCTATCTAAATTATTGTTATCTGTGTGTGTTCTTTAATATTGTGGAGATCAGTTGTTCCAATCTTTAGTCATCTCTGATGCCATAATGTTAGTTTTGCAAATATAGTGATCTTGTAAACAAGAAGGAAACTTTGTGTCCTTTGATTAATAAATCTGAAAGGTTATTGAGTAGACCTTTGTGTTTAAATTGATTCATTCAGCAACACAAAATGCTCTTGTCTTAAATTTTGAAGCTTCGATACATGAAGATTATTTGCTTGCTAT
Source organism: Taxus chinensis (assembly GCA_019776745.2). Classification (NCBI taxonomy): domain Eukaryota; kingdom Viridiplantae; phylum Streptophyta; class Pinopsida; order Cupressales; family Taxaceae; genus Taxus; species Taxus chinensis. The sequence continues at coordinate 83,002 of JAHRHJ020002908.1, read as the reverse complement.
CGTTTTATAATTCTGACGGTTGTTATTCTACTCATCTCCTTATTCCCTTTCATCAGGCCTTGTGTAATGATGATCCTTTATGGAAAAACTTTCGTAAAATCCAAGTTTGACCAAAAAAATGTTCTGTACATTTGTAAATATGTCGTTTATGAATAAGGGAAAAAATCTCCATTAAAGAGGAGGGATTCTTGTCCCTTGACTGTTGCTCTTTAAAAAAGTCTATTTGGACGACCAACGTTTTTGGCGACTCCGTCTGGGGAAAATCGCATTCCAGTACTGCAATTTTTTGATCATCCTTTGATCGTGGTGACTCCGCGTTTCACTCGAGGAGAAGGACCCTTTGGTATCGAGATTCTAGTTTCAGCGTTGGAGCAACAGGGTTTCCTTTCCCTTCAAATAGAAGAACTCGTTTGATGAGCACCTGCTGGTTCAAGATAGAAGTCCTACGGGGGTCTTCTTCAGAAACTGCTGTCCCAATTACGAGTCTTTTGATCATAGCTTGTGTACAGTTCCCCTTCCAAGCCGTATTTCCAAGATGGCAGGCATCACATTGCAATGCGGGTCAAATGAGTCAGGCCCCGGCCCTACTCGCCTTTACATGAGTTACCTAGAGGTAACCGAAAAGAAGAACTTCCCCAGTTTAGAGAGATGGCAAAGTACACCCTGATGAAACACATTGCAGCCTATAGTTGCATGTGGAGTCTTGGGAGTTAGTAACATGAAAGAAGTTCAGTAGGGGGTGCGTTGAGACGTTAAGGATAATGCTGCTGACTGGTTCTATCACCTCGGCTGGTGCCACACCGACATGGACCTAACAATGAGAACTCAGTGAAAGCCGTGTCAAGCTGGCTAGAAGATGAAATGCCCTGCTTGCCCAAATTCTCAGATAAAGAAAGATCCATCAGAACCCATGAGAGAATGGGTGGCTCGGTCAACAGACAGATCAAAAAAATTCCTGAATACTCGACGGTTGATCAAATTCAAAAATGTTTCTTTCGAAATGCTCAAACGCCCCAAAGTCAGGTTTTATGCTCAGAAGGGCTAAGCTTGGAACGTTAATTCTGGATCAAAACGGGGCGTTAGTGTCGAGGGGACCTGATCATGTCAGGGAAGTGAAGAGAGATCCTCCCAAATCTAAATCTGCTGCTTCTTTCCTCCTCCACCTCTGGGACCCAATATGATCCATTAGGCCAAAAACTTGCAAATGATCTTTTTTAGTTTCTAGGAGCTATAAAGAAACAATTGGATCAGCATGCCCGTATGCAGATGTTAACAAGAAGAAAGAAAAGAAATTTTCAGCCCAGAAATTGTTTGCTGGCTCCTCACACAAAATACACTCGAAGGACCTCCTGTCAAAGTTCCTGTGAATGACAACCTGTGGAATCGAAGAAGCCCGATGAGATGTGACAATGAAGCTTGTGAGGAGCTTGGATTACTTTGATGATGAGGCGGAAGAACGTGGATCTCAGGTTAATTTCTTTACCACCGAAGGCCCACTGATGATTGGAGATAAATATGGAATGACGTGGTAGCCAGATATGAACAGTGAATCATTTGTTGTTCATGACTTGAGACAGACAAGGTAGAAGGAGAAAGTAACACAGGCCCATGAGAAATCTAAGGAGCAGCCGTGGCGGCAACTATTCCTGTAAATTGCCCAGAAGAGGATCTCTATCCCACCTCATCTGCACCAAAGGTAATTAAGCAATCCTAGCTACCAAGTTGCTTTCCTTTTTTTTTCTCCTAAGTTGCTAGCCTAGAATCCAAATGATGATGTCCATCTACCTCTGGATACTTGGATATTGTTGATCACCTAAAAAGGACCCAAGGTTCAAATTCAGAAGCTGAGTACACCAAACTCATCCCAAGGCTTTGCAAGAGATCCAATTGTCAATTCCCATCCCAAGACCACCTCTAAAGGCCTTTTGCCACACTCTCCTTCTACAACCATAACAAGGGGGGGGCCTAGGCTGGTAGCTGATTTGTCACCTACCTGGTGACCAAAAAACAATATCCATCTCTTTTTACGGAACATTCTATGATGGCCCATAGGCCAGTAACTGTGTCATAGATTCCGGGCCTCAGATAATGTGATGCGTGCTTAAGGTTAGCTCATGTTTAGGCTGACCTTACTCGTACTATGGATCTTGCTACGCCTGGAAGTAAGGAGTAGCATTTGGTTTGAAGGATATAAAGATGCACAAGTGGCTTTGCTGCTTTTACCTGAAAAGAAATTCTGGCTACATCCTTAGTAGCAGACATTCCTCCTCTATGGGATGTTGTAAGTTGGAACTTCTGTAAAGATGTGGGTGGAGAGATTCAAATGGAGTGCACACGCACTCATTTACCTGTGTCAATGGACAAATTGTAAGAAGTTACTTCCCTGAGAAACAGTCTGAGTTATTGTGCAGAAAAACAGATGATCCTTAAGGCACAAATACTCTATGAAGACAGGGTAATGGTAATACATGTTCTGTACCCTGATGAATCAACCCTCCAAAGTACACCTAAAGATCCCAATGGGGGGTTGTTTGGATTTTAGTAGAATTTGATGAAGTGTCCTCGGCGGGTTCTGGGAGTTGGTGTCCTGATAGTGTCACTTTGAAGGATGCCTTAACCTTTTTCATTTAAATTGCAGTTCGAGAACACTTAACAAACACCGAGAGTATGAGGTCTATCTTGACTGCCAGTGGCCAAAGCAGAGGTTTGTAAAAAATCTTCTGGTCGTGGATGCAGAGTGATTGTGAAACAAGTCAGAAGCATTTTTCAGGAATAAAAAATGGAGGGATGAAGATTACCGGAATCAGTTTGGGATTCAATTGAATTCATTTGACGCTTTCTTATTGAAGCAATACCTTACGAGAAAAGAAAAGCAGGGGCTGATTCACTGGCCTGTCTCAGGGGTCTCTGATTCCACATCCTGAATTCTCTCGGGATAAGTTCACTATTGAAATGGTCCACCGGCCGTAGTGTTCCTGAACAATACTAATACTGGCAAAAGTTTTCAACGATAGGGACCAGCATTTGCTTCCTTCCTGAAACTCAAGGGGAATTTCGAACAACTATTGAGGGAAGTGGACAACCTGCCTTGTGAGAGTGTGTCTCTGAACAAGCTGTCACTCCAAGGAGAAGAAACAGATTTCAGGAAGGGGCATTAAACTCAAAAAGGAAACAAGATCCAAAGGTTGGTGAGTTGGAGGAGTTGTTTGATAAAAAATGATAGTATGTAAATCTAAAGTCTACGCCCGCAGCAATCAGCGAGTATGATAAGATGGATAAGGGAGTTCTACTAATCCAAGCTGGTAAATATTGGGAAATGTTGCACAACCGATGAGAGGAGAAGGTAGCAATGATCTTTCTCAGGGACGTAAGGATGTTTTTGTATATTCTTATGGAGGATTAAAGCCTTCAAGCCAAAAGACATGCAACACTCTACCTCTGTCAAACAGGAATCAAGCCTTTCAAGCAGAAAAACTGGCAGTATAATCCCAAAATAGCGTGACATATATTTCAGGAGATTCGAAATATTGAAGGCCTAAAATCATTTTTCACATTCACCATAACATGGATGCAACATTGTGCCTGTTAGGAAGAAGAATTGTGAGATTCACATCTGTGTTGATTTCAGGAACCTGAATCAGGCTTCTCGACAGATAACTACCCTCGCTATGATGAGATCAAAATATTGCAAGCAGAGTAAACAGGGATCTGAAATGGTTATTCATGCTGGATGGATTCTGGAGGATACAATCAGGTAGAGATTGATACGCAGATAAACAACAAGACAGCCTTCACACTCCCTGGGGTGTACCTTTGCCTACAAGAGAATGCCTTTGGGCTATGATTAAGCTGGTGCCACTTTCCAGCGAGCGATGGATCGGCTTTGGAACTTGAAAAGGGAAATGTATTGTCATATTACCTTGATGGACCTGACAGTGTTTTCACAGACAAGAAGAAGAGCACTTCGACCACCTGGAAATGGTTCTGACTGAGGATGCCGAGAGCATGGATTTCTTAAATCTAAAAAATATTGTCTTCTGTGTTACAAAAGGAAACTAATTAGGGCCCATTGTTCTCCAGGGATGTTATAATATTGATCCTGATGAGTTCAAGCCATCCAGCAAGATTCCTCTACCAACCAGTTTAAAAAAGGCGTGGATTCCTTTTTCTTCGGTAAGATCTAATTTTTTAAGAAGATTCATCCTGATTTTGACGAATTAACTTTGGAAATGTCTAGATGATGAAAGGGAAGAAGCATTTGGGTGGTTTTTGAAGGAAAGGAATCCTTTGAAGGATCAAGAAGCTATGCTAATAAACTCTGTTTTTGGCTGTCCCTGATTTCAGCAAAGATTTCATTCATCATTGCTATTGCTACAGACAATACCATGGCTGCTTCTTAACCCAAGAAAGATTCTGATAAACATGAGCTACCCAATTGCCTTCATGAGTAATACTGAAGAATCAGAGCTAAAATACACCATGATGGAGAAGCATGCTTTTGCTAGTCAAGGCGCTTGTCAAGCAGTTACGTTTCTAATCTCAAAATCCACTCTATGTGCTGGTTCCAGATACAACTGTTTTAATCAATTTTACACAGCAAAGAATTTGGTCCAAAAGAGAGAAACTGGGGGCTAAAGTCCAGGAGTATGACATGATATCAAACGGACCAGCTGGTTCGTGGAAAAGGTCTTCGTTGAAGCTCATGAATGAAGGAGCCAAACTGAGTTGCTGGAGGAGAAAGCAAGGCGGACATTCCTACTGTTCTATCCTTAGTTTAGTTGATGGAATGGTATTCTGAACATCGCCCATTTTCTCACATATGGGGAATGCCCCTCTCATTTAAATACCAAGGACAAGAGGACTGTTAATGAGATCAGCGCAATATGTACTGTGGGAAATGCTGTTCAAGCTGTGTTTGGATGGAGATTATATGAAGTGTGTGGACAAGACGTCAGTAAGATAGCAGAGAAAGTTGATTAAGCTTTCCGATGCTCAGGCATGTGGAGGGCACTCTTCATCAACCGTCACAGCCACAAGATACTCGGGTGAGGATATTACTGGCCTTCCTTGTTCAGGATGCATCCAAATGTGGGTGGATAATGTGAAGATGTCAGACCTTTGTGGGAAGACCCAAATTGGCCCATCTTACCTCTCAGCCAGTTGTGTGATTGAGGGAAACAGGTCAGAGTGGGGTTGACTTCATTGGTGCACTAACCCTATTTCTAGTGCTGGTCACACGCATGTGCTACTGCCACTGACGACCTTCACCAAATGAGTGGAAGCTCTTCAGTAAAGAGCAATACTCTGAAGTTGTATGCAACGTCATCAAAGAGAACATTTGGTAAGGTTATGGTGTACTACAAGATGATGTAACAGATAATGCTTCGAAACTCTCCTCAACGAGGATAATGATGTCTGCTATGGGTTATGGCAGCTCGGCTCATTCTTCAGATATTACCCCAGGGAAGGAAATGGACAAGTAGAATCCACCACCAAAATTGGTGGCATCAAGGAAGTTGCGTCAAGGAGTCTCAGGGACACTGGCATAAGAAGCTTTTGATGCTCTTTGAGCAGACAGGATCCACCTAAAAGAGCCATTGGAATGTCTCCTTTTAAGTGGGTAGGAAGTGGAAGCTCAATTGCCCTAGGTGCGGGACATGGAACTTCCAGCCTTGCACTGATGAAGGCATTTGAAGATACGAGTTTCAGTGATGTCTGGATAAAGAAATATGACCTGCACAAACTGATACGATTGGGATAGAGGGAGGTTGCTGATCGGATATTTGCTCACAGAGAAGGTAAATATTCTGTTTGAAAGACAAGCTAGGTTCAGAGAGTTCAAAGTTGGAGATACCGTGTTGTTATGGGACAAAAGACATTGAACCTCGTGGCAGCCATGGAAAATTTGATTCGCTTTGTCGAGACCAGTTCAAGATAAGACACTTTGAATGGTAAGAACTCGTCATCTTGATTACAGGGATGTTCTCCCTCCACTTCCTTATAGTGGTAGTATTTTGAAGTGGTTCAAGTCGAGGTGGACTAGGGAGCCCTTTGTAATGATGTACAGTGTTTTTGCTTTTCTGCTTTCGGTGTGTTTCCACTTCTGTGTTGTGGTGTTGCCCTTGTGTTTGTTGGTTTTTGACCTTTGCCCAAGGAATAATGCGCACTGGTGCGTCCACGAAAAAGTTTGCTAAGTTCGTACCTTGTTCCTTCTGAAGAATTTATTCCAAGTCAATACCCCAGAAGGAGCATAGGCAGCTGTGTCACTCAAAAATTCCCCGCTCTGATAAGAGTAAAAATTCAAAATTGAGTTTCTAGGGTTTTCTCTGAGGTGCCTAAAGTCTTGAAATTGAAAAATATGTGTTTTGGGTCATTTTGTGTGAGTTCGGGCCTGTCGGAACTTTTATGTCCCAAACTGTCCAAGTACGAAAGTGCATTCTTTACCGACTGGCCCAAATCCCCGATAGCGGGTATCCATTGTTCGTGGCCCGTCAGAAAGTTTGTCCCAAGTGTCCCAAAAACTTATTTTGATGTGTTCCAATTTCGGCCGAATCATCCTTCCGCGTTACTTCGCACTTCTGTCCCAAAGTCCCAAAGTTAACAAGACTCGAGCTTTCCATTTTCGGCCGATTTGCCCGAACGCGTCCTTCGCGCAATTTTGTACCAACTGCCCCATTTAAAAAAGTGCGAGCTTTCCCATTCGGCCATTTTCCCGAACCGCGTCTTGTGCAAAATTTGTTTTTCCCAAACTGGCCCATTTTAAAAAGTGTGAGTTTTTCCCAATTTCGGCCGAGCCGTCCAAGTCGCGTACTTCAGACACTTTGTCCCGATGTCCCACAGTCCAAACGGCCCTTCTTTGTTCCAATTTCGGCTGAAAAAAACCCGAATCGCGTACTCACACATTTCTTCCATTGTCCCAACAGCATTGGGCGTCACTCCCCTGTTCGCCCGAACCCAGCCGAGCCGTGTGTTTCACGCCATTCGACTCACACGTCCCAAGCGTACCAAGTGTCATTCAAACTTAGTTTTTCCCGCTCACTCCGAGGATGAGGCTTTTCAAATTGGTGGTTGTGTATGGCAATTTGCCCATTAAGTCTTCCTCTCTCCAAACGGGCTAGAAACGACATTCCCCTTGTGATTTTTCACAGTGCTTCCCCTGTACCTTTTCTCAAACCCTTGCAATTTGGAAAACCTGCGCAATTCCCCCCTCCATTTGCAAATTCTTCCAGAAGTCTAGGTTGCAGCTCCGAGCCCGATTATCAATATGAAGATCAAGTTCCAGGGACTGAGGAAATTTCTCCGCTTGAGTCGCTGTATTAGCAATATAGGGGACAACGAAGCTCGTTCATCTCGACTTCGGTGATTTTGGGGGCAAGAATGACAGATGCAAACCCACACCATGGCAACAGATGATTAATGTAGTGGTTTAGGCTTTTGCCGGAGGAGTTCCAATCTCAGTACAATGGTGATACAGGCTTAAGTGTGGAGCTCACTTGACACGCTGCGAGCGACATTGACAAGTACAGGGGAAATCATTGCCAAGCTGGACGCTGCCGCAATTGGCGTGCTCTGAGGGATTCCGGAGATCGGGATCAATGTTATAGTCGTCTCCGGGACAAGCACAGGCTATGTTCGGACCAAGACAAGTGACAAATATAAGACGTGAGGGCGGACGTCTGGTTGGAGAAACCATAAGAAAGGTACTTCCGCCTAACCAAAACACCTCCTTCTAGCAGATTCAATGAAGACTTCGACTTAATAATCCTGCGGCTCAGGTTATGGGGTTTCCCTCACCAATGAATTAGTTCTGGATTGTGCCGCTCATCAGCATGGTGTGCGAGGGGAACACAAAACATCAACGGGGCAGAGATCATAGTATTGAATTTGGCGGAGCAGCTATCCAATGTCAGCACCACAAAAGAAGTCTATAGGACTTCCTACCTGATGTATACCCTAAGCACATCAAGGTAGTGGTGGTTCGCTCCTTGAGATGCCACACTAAAGATGATCCAGTGTATGCCTATTGCCCGCAGTTCACATGGAGACCAGCAACCACCAATTTTAGAAGGGTCAATGATGCTTCAACATGTACGTGAGTAGATGCTCGAAGGTGATACTTGCAAGAAGGTTTCAGATGAAGCCAGAACCGATATCACAGGTTATGGAGACTATTTCATCCAATCTAGGAATTTTCCAATAAGGCTTGCTGGTATGAGAACACCCCTCTCGGCTTCCCATGTTGCAATGACAAAATTGGCCTGATTAAATATGTAGGAAACTAGAAAGTTGCACAGAACTTGCCAGAGACAAGAAGATCTGGCTTGCATTTTTCACATCTCTATGGGAAATTACAAATGCAAAAACAGCCTGGATGTCACAACAGAGAAGGCCTGGTCCCTATCAATGTTCATGTCTTCAAGCCAAGAAACCTATGTGACTTGAAGAAGTTCATTTAACAGAACATCAAGATAAGTCTATCATCATAGGGTAGATACAGAAGAATACTAGGCTGAGGTGCAGATGATTTTGAAGCAGAAGAAGGCATTGTGGTAGGTTCTCCTTGCAATGAATCAAGAACTCAGTCTGTACTAAGTTCCTGAAGGTGCTCCAGGATGGAACCAATTCTTGATCTATTCCTCTTATGAGTATGAAAAACGTGATTAAGACACCCCTTGGAGGACTGGATTGGAACAGGAAAGAGGAGGCCTGATCTGGCTGAGATTCTTGCTCCAGTCTTAATCAAGACTAGGGTCTGTTCAGTAAGAAGATCCGGGGAATTCAAGAGGCACTCTAGGAGACGCTAAGTACAGGATGATTCGACACCCATTAAGAGAGGCAATCATCTAGAGTGGAACACCAGTGAAAAAACCCCCTCCACCTCACAGTTCAGGGACCTCGTTAGAATCTACTCTCTCCATCTACCAGGTATACAGGAAGAAACTCAAATAGTTACGAAGGAACCTGCAGAGAAGATCTCCAAGAAAAACGTAGAGTTGCCTATGGGCCAGAGAACATCATTGCTTTAGTGAAAGTGAAGAAAGCGAGAGGGATGCCAACTCTGAAAATGTTCCTGAAGATCCAGCAGATAAGTGACAAAGAGGTCCAGAGCACTGAACTTCAGTGGGGTGTGCTATGATTCTTCTACTGCCTTGCCCCAGTTGGCTCTATCAAGTCTCAGCTTGACGTAACAACTGCGTAGACCCTGGAGTGTATGAGCTCCCTGTCGATTGGTCAACTGGCCCTCCTGCAGATTCTTCTTCCTCTTTTGCTTGGCGTGCAACCTCTGGTTGACAAAAGGAAGAGGAAATCCTCATCTCAAAGCTTGGGGACCAAATTTTGATGCATGTGTATTGCCAGCCTTGTGGGCACCATCCATTCGTGCCAAGAAAGCCAGGAAACCACCTCCAGAATTTGATGTCTGATGACAAGGTCAGCAATTCTGGAGATTGCAGGCATACAGTAGACAAATAGAATCAGACTGTGCTGACATCTGACTTAGAGCTTTCAAGGATCCCTATGGGAGAGTCTACTCCTGAAGGTGAAATTCACAACCTCCAGGAAACAGTCACAAGAGTCATTGGAAGGGTAGAGAAAGGGCAGCAGACTATTGAACAGCTGGAAGAACAAGCCCAAGTTCTCACAAGTTTTATCAAGTCACTTTTGTCTAAGGACAAAGTTTTGGACCCTACCCCCTTGACTGCTCTACCGCCTCCAGTGATTCTAAGCCAAGATGAAGTGCAAAGTATTAAAGATATGCACAAGTATTCTGTCTATGGCAGAGCTATTGAAGCCATGGTAGATGACATGCTTGTTGCTGGGCTAAACTTCATCGATGAAGCTTTTAAACTACATGGAAAGGTAGACAATTTGCAAGAGAAGATATCCTCTACTATTGGGGTTATGGATAAAGAGCTTGAACTCTGGAGTAGTTGCATTGTAGACCTTCGCCTCATGGGACAGACAGATGAGAATATATTACTGGCGAATAATATTTTCGATGATCCCAAAGACAATCTATCAAAATCCTGGGTCTACAGCATAGAGTGGAAAATCAAAGTCCTGGAGGAAGCTGTGGGAGAAATGAAGAACAGCTGGCAGAAGGGAGAAGCTTTCAAGACACTGGCAGCTGCTGCTTTCAAAGAAATACATTGTCATCTTCAAGATGAAAACTCTGGTGTTTCCTTGTCCTTGCAAGAAATCAAAGCTCAGTTCAGAGCTTTTGTCAAATATCATCTATTTAAGGAAAGCTCCATCTCTAAGGAAAAGATGAAGGAAATTTGTTCTCTTCAGTCTGCCATTGAAGAAGCAAACAAAGATAATCATACTCACGTCGAGTTTGATAAAGAGATGGAGAAATGTCTGGGATTTTGGACTCAGTCTGCAGCCAACACGTCAGTCCCTCGTGGCAAAGATATAGCTGAGTCATTGAAGAAATTCAGGCAGCGGATTCTGAAGACAGTGGGCCCCTCCCAGTAGCTGGCCACCTATCTCCTTCCCCTTTCTTTTCTCTTCTTCCCTTTCTTTTCGTATTCTTTGTAATTAGTTAAGGTATTGCAACTGGCGGTCCTTAACTATTCTTTAGTTAAAAGAAATGGTTACGAAGATTAACTGACTTGTAAGCTATATAATGGCCTTTCCACGCCATTTTGAAGGAGGAAGAACTTGGAATATTTGCTGAAAGTGTAAATAGATCTTAAAGAAATCAATACAAAAGGGCTTTTCATTCTTTGTCTATCTAATTCTTGTTATCTCTTTGTTTTCCTTTAATATTGTGGAGATCATTTTGTTCCTAACTCGTTAGTCTCTCTGATTGCATACTGTTCAGTTTTGCAAATATAGTGATCTTGTACAACCAAGAAGGAACTTTGTGTCCTTGATTAATAAATCTGAAGAAGGTTATTTATAGAACTTTGTGTCTTTAAATTTGATCTCATTCAGCCAACGCAAATGATCTTGTCTTAAATTCTTTGAAGCTTCGCATACACGAAGAATTATTCTGCTATCTATAATTCTGAATGTTGCTATTTTGGTCATCTCCTTATTCCCTTTCCTCAGTCCTTGTGTAATTGATGATCCTTGTGGAAAACACTTTCATAAAATCCAAGTTTGACCATGAAACAATGTTCTGTACATTTGTAAATAAGTTCGTTTCTGAATAAGGGAACCTCTCCCATTAAAGATTAGGGACTTCTTGTCCCCTGACTGTTTCTCTTCTAAAAAGTCCTATTTGACGACCAACACAAGTCAAGAGTAAATCAACTAAGTATTCTTTCTATATATCTTGCTTACGGTTTTACATTTACATCTTATTTTGTTTGTTTCATTGCTATATTTTAATATTTTACATATCAGTTACCCTACAATAGGATTTAATAAAAAAATATTTTTCTTAAATCATGTTTGATTTCATTTTAGATTCATCAACCCAAATTCATTAGTTCACCACAAATATGTATTGATTACAGGACAAGTGGTGTTGTTTAATTTTTAAAATAAAATATCATAACCAGGTTTGGATACCCTTGTGATAATGGACCATCCTTTTCCTCTTCATAGTTCATTGAATGGGCCTATGATAATAATTTAATCATTAAATATAAATAAAACTATTGTCTATAAATTAATGGATTTGTTGATTCAAATAACAAATATCTGATCAATGTCATCAAAATGTTAGCAGACAATAATTCAAGAGAGTGGAATTCTTTACTGTTATTTGATGAGTTTTCCACTTATGTTTCAAGTTAATGAAATGGTATGTAAGAAAACATGAAACAAAAAAATATGAGTGGTCTTAAGGCTATCTCAGATTTGTGATGATGATGAATAGATGAGATACAATGTTGTAAATATCCTCTTTGTAGTGAGCTCGATAACCCATACAACAAAGGGATATCTATAAAAGAAAAAATTACGTAGATAAAATGGTGGGTTTTCTGACAAATTCAGCCCTGAGAAGTGATAAAATCCTTAGGGATGATGTCAACCCACATGATTAAAATATTTATTGAAAATAATGGATAAATGACATGTAGAAGATAATCAGAATGGAATAGAGGTCGGAGATATACTATGTATTCTAAGATAAAGATATAATAATTATAAATTGAAATAAAAGGATGCAAACCAGATAGGGTCGAAGGTGACCCTAGATAGATAAATTTATTTGACGATGACTATAGCAGAGAAAATAAAAAAATGTGAAAACAATGAATTTGGGACTGATTCTAAAATGTTGAAGATGTCTTAGATTTGATGAAGAGGCGTAAGAAACATAAAGGATGAAAATTTAGGAATATAGATAAGGATGTAATGGATGCAGACTGGGTAGTGCCAACTAGGGACATATCTGGGACATTTGATGGTGACTAGAGAAAAATAAGTGAGATCTAGGTTGTTAGATAGGTAGATCACATAGACAAATAGGTATTTGAATGTTGTAGATGGTGATAAATAGATTGAAAATGGGATAGAATGCAAAGAAAAAGACTAATGTAGATCAGGTTGATGGTGAATATTGAGGTAGCATCAATGGTGATCAGAGCTAGATTAGGGTTTGGTTGAAGTTGATATATGGTAAAATGGATAATAAAAAGATATGAGGATGACTGATGAGAATGTAGATCTCTAAGATGATGAACAGACTTGTAAATCTTATGAAAAATATGATGAGACAAGATAGGGATCCAAGAAAAATATAAGCTTCAGATCTCTAAAAGTGATATACAAGAGCTCCAAGATGAGTTCAAGTTATTGATATTAGTTCCCCAGAAGATAATAAAACAAGAAATGCTTACAAGAATTTGAATTCCCAAACTTTCATCCTCTTTGAGGAGGGGGATGATGAAATATTTATAGGTACTAGAAACCCACTAGGGTCACTAAAAGGAGGACCATTTATTTGGTTTATGGGGAAGATCAACTCAAGACAAGAGGTCCTATTAGGGTTGCATTAAGGTAGGACCATTTATTTGGTTTATGGGGAAGATGTAACAACTCAAGTTTAGAGGTGAACCTATTAGGGTTTGGATTAGGGTTACATGTGGATAAGGAGTTGTTAGATGGATGAAAACATTAAATGAGGGTATATGATGGTTCTATAAATGGTAAATGGAATTTTTATGGATGTGATTAAGGTGATAAGTATGTTTAGGGATAATTAAATTTGATTAGGGGCAAATAATGAGGGATAAAATAATGATAGAATAAGATAGGATTAAGATAGGAAAATGGGATTTAATGGGAAGAAATGGGGTTTATGAGGGAAATATGAATTTTGAATAGGAAGAGGGGTGTAAATGAACAAGATAATGATTAAGGGGAGTGAATGCAGGATAGGGGACAAGAATACCAAATTTTGGTGTCTACAACTGCAATATGCACTTAGATGGGTTGATAATATAAGATACAAGAAAGCTATGAAGTATTCTCTTGTCCTATTGGTGTATCGATAATAGCAGGTTATTAACTTATGATTTTATGCAATATTCTAGGGCCACGCTAGGGGACCTTAGGTTATTAAAACATGATTTTAGGTGTCTACATAGTATCCCTTTTTGTTGAGTAAAGAATACAAGTTATAACAAACAATTTTATGCATCCTCCAAATGGAAGATGTTAGGGATAAAGTGTTACAAAAATTCAGCAAGCACCAAGATATTTTCAAAATGTGGTATGAAAAAATAGCTAAGATTTAAAAAATTAGGATATCAGACCTAGTGGTTCTATGGGATAAATCCCATGAGAAAAGGGGAAGAATGGAAAATTAAAACCATTATGTATTGGACCCTACCAACTAGCTAAAATCTAAGGCCAAAATTACTTCATATTAATTGATATAAAAGGGAAGGAGATTATTCTACGCATAAATGGACCATTCTTAAAGCATTACTTCTTATAAATCCCTTCCCAAGTCCCAATGGAATAATCAAACAAGGAAGTAGACTAGTTTCCTACTTTAGTATATTAGTTTCTTGCTTTAGTAGATTAGTTTATTATTTTGGTAGATTAGGTTCCCCTATATTCCTATGTTCTTTTTACTATCTATTGTTGATTTTTCCCTTTCTTGCATATTTTTTCACAATGGGAAGCTCTTGAAACATTTGGAACATAGCTAGAAACAATATTTTGGAACTATTTGAAACAAGCTGAAAATTTTAAACTTGAAAACATGATTGATCCTTTTTGAAAATGAGCTTATATTCCTTTAAAAAAAATCTTGAAGTCAAACCAAAATAAAAATTAGACAAAGTACTTCTTGATTAAGAACCCAAATCAGTTTTTCATTTACATCATGTTTTGCATCTAAAAACAATTTGGTCATAGATGTAGAATTAGTTTTGAAAAATTCTTTGAAAATTAGTTTGAATGTTATTAAGGTCATTGTTTTGTATTACCTAATATCAGGGAGTGAACCAAATTTGAAATCAATTGAATACAAATTGGAACACTTAGAAAAAATATGTTTCACTCAAAATTTCATTAAAATCAAGTGTTCTCTTTATGTGAAAACAAGTGTGTACTCATTTGCTTGAATATATTATTTTTGTTTTTAGAAGTTTTAAACTATGGAAAATATGATATTTTCTTATAACAATATAAAAAATAAAGTTTGGTATCTTTCATTCATTAAATCCTTAGAAAACTTAATTTCCCAAAATGGTAAGTGAATTTAGAAAGGTTCTATCTCTTGATGGAAGTTGAGCTCTAAAATGAAATATGGAAACACTTAAGTCATTCTTCTTGATCTTATTTATTGCCGAAGGAGGTTGCATAGTTGATCTCACTTGACATGTCCTTAAACCTAATAATTTGTATCCTAAACCATGAGAAGAATACACTCAAAGATACAAAAGTATAAAAACAAAATATCTTCTTTGAAAGGTGGTTTTGGAAACCTCCACCAAGGCTATGGACACTTGATTGGTAATGTAACAAGGACATGATATGATCCAAAGGAATATCATTTAGACTATGGACACCTACCCGGTAGTAGAGAAATTACCAAGTATTCCTCCCTTTTTACACCATCCCAAAAATGAATAAAAATGAAAAACAAACAGGTCATGAGAACAGTCAAACAAGTTTCTCATCCAAAGATAGCTACAATTTTAAGAAATAACATGTTAAGATAACTCATTTACACACACTTGGATCCCTATTCCTTCATGGAATTTAGACTTAAGGGATGTCACTTAAGATGAGTAATTTGTTTTTTTTTGAAAGGTATGCTTGCATTTCAGATAGTTTTACTTTGAATTCATACTCTTTTACTTACATTTGGGTGAACCAGATGTTTAGGTTCTAAATACACAAGGTATTAGGGTCCCTTGGGTGAGTTGTCATTTGTTATTGCATAAGTAACCCCACCTGGATGGGTTTCATGGTTAAAATTTCATGGGTAGACCCTCTTGATTGATTTTAAATATAGTGGAATTGAAGGAAATAAAGGTAATTTGTTTATGAGTCAGGGGTGATAATTTGCAAGTTTCCTTAACAAATTGCATGTTTAGGGGAAATTTAGCTTTGTTTAGTGCTTGTTTTTTATGTTAGCTTGTTTTGTAGAGGGTTAGCTTTGATAGGTGTGATTTGCAATTTTCATTGTTATTTCATGGGGGTTTTTAAAGAGATTAGGTCATGCTGTGGGGTGAAATAGGTAAGCTTTTCAAAGTTATTTTACTAACTTTACTTCCTTGGTTTGTGGCATTTAAAAGAGATTAAATTAATGAAATTAGAGATACCAGGTTATACCCTTGTGATTGATAGAATCCCTGAGCATATGTTCAGGAATGATTATGGAATATGTTAAAAATGATGAGTGGGATTGACTTAGATGTGGTTGGATTGGGAATTTTTTTCCACATGTAGTCTGAGAGGTTCCCCAAGTCTACAGGGGTTATTATAGTCATTGATAGAGATGTGGGACTTGGCTAGTATCAACACCTTATGGTTTGTCGTATAGGTGAGATGACGATCACCTTGGAGGACGTCTATAGGATCCTGCGTTTTCTCATATTGGGGGCCCAGGTTTATTCCATCTCTTCAGAGGCATATGAAGAGCTACTAGCACCCATATTTGGTGAGAGTGTGGTAGACTTGATGTTCCATAGCGCTAGCATGAGCTATGGAGTGATGTATAAAGCTTATCCAGAGGAGATGAGGTTAGTGGTACTCTTGATGGAGGCAATGTGCTACTTCGCATTGCTGAGACGCAGAGGGTGGGAGATTCTCGAGGTCATTGATGGGAGTCCTGCATGATATGATGATACAGCAGACACGGTTTGCATGGGCACCTGCATTGCTGACGCATGTGTATAGAGAGCTATGGGCCTATGGGTGTTTGTGGAGGTTCAACATCTGATACGTCGTACTACTACATTACTGGGACTATAAGATCACATTGTTTGTGTTCGACCAGTGGGGATGCCCCAGGTAGATGCATTCCCACAGAGAGTTTTGAGAGTGGGGTACAGGCGGTGGGTACCGACCATGGGAGGGGCCCGAGGTGCCAGAGCTACTCATGATGTAGCTTACTACAGGAGGTTGTTGGAGGGTCTATTCAGGAGTGGACATCATTTGGAGGATCCGTATGTGGGCTTCCCCACATATAGACAGATGGCCATAGAGCTAGCTAGGCTACAAATACATCTGTGGATAGAGGGGAGGAGAGGGGGAGAGCATGAGTGGATACCTCGTAGAGTGGGTTACATGCCAGTTTGGGCTAGTCCAGGGTGTACCGCAAACCATTCCTGTAGTACAGAAGAGATGACGTGGAGAGACCTATGTCTCCACCACGACCCATAGTGCCGATTGGACAAGAGGAGTAGCCTAGTAGATACATAGATTGATGATGCTTGGGGTTACAGATGGGTACAGGCATAGTGGTGGGCGGCACAGTTACTGAGTAGCCATACCACCTAGGTCAGGGAAACAAGACTTAGCCACCATCGCAGTTCAGAGAAATGACCTTACAGGGGCAGGTGGTTACTTTGGTGATGTAACTTGGAATCATATAGGGGCAGCTCACAGGTTTAGAGGCACAGGTTACCACATTACAGGCCCAGATAGTGATGCTGTAGGCTTAGGCAGGGAAGGAACAGGTACCTGTGTAGGTAGAGGCAGCGGGAGATAGAGATGGAGAGGAGGTAGGTGGAGATGGTGGGGAGATAGCTGCTCTACAGGTGCATAGGTGCAGGCTTTATAGGGCCAGTTGACCATATTGCAGGTACAGGTTATGGATCTGCAAGGCCAATTGATAGCAGCACAAGCATAAATTACTACCCTGCAGGCCCAGATACATGCACAGGAATAGATTTTAAGGCTGACTTAGGCTCGAGTACCAGCACAGTGCTCATTGCAGTTTCAAGGATAGGGTCCCATTGTACAGGTACATATGTAGGTAGCGAGACCCATGTCACCCAAACAGACAGTGACCATGGTCTCGATTCAGGGATTCCCTAGCAGAGGCATGATATTATCAGGATCATCTGTTAGCTGTGGGGCTAGATGTGCCATCCTATGCCAAGTACAGAGCATAACATGCCTCAAGTGAGAGGAATAAATCCTACACGCATAGTGTGGAGAGTACAGGGGGTGGCGAGCCTATGGATAGGGTTGTAGTGAGGCAACTAGTGGGCAGAGGCTAGCCCCATGTGAGGGGCCATCAACGTAGGAGGCGAGGCAGGTGTTGGGCACCAAATAGGTGTTGACAGAGGGGTCAAGAGAGACATAAACACTAGGGAGCATTCCCCGATATTAGATGGGGAGATGATTGAATCGCTGTGGATTGGCCTGTGTGCCGAGTCATTTTTGTATGTATTATATATGAGACCGAGCCCGCATGCCGAAGAGATTTTGTATGTATTATATTATTTTTTGTACATGATACTGGCCTGCGAGCCGAAGATGATTGAGAGACACATGGATAGTTGACCTGATGAGCTGTACGATGTATTGAGAGACACATGTATTTATATGATGAGATGTATGTGGTTCATTTGATTATGTGTGGTGTATATGATGTGTATTTGATTTAATTCCGTTTGATTATGAATGATTAGGTGAGATGTGTCATTTTAGGTATGGATTGACTCAGGTCAGTTTATGATATGAATGGATTAGGTGAATTTTTCGCATGATTGGATTTAGGTTTGGTTCAGTCATGGTTAAGTCAAGTTGATTTAGGCATGGATTGAGTCAGGTTAATTTTAGGCATGGTGGAGTCAGGTTGGTTTAGGCATGGATTGAGTCAGGTTGGTTAGGTTAATCAGGTCAGTTTAGGCATGAATGTATGCATATTTCGATATTTTGGTAATACATGTTAATGAAAATGAATGTAATGGTGTACAATGTTTAAATATGGGTTATAGATGAATATGGGAAATAATGGTAGTGGTAAAAGAGTATGTGAGAGGCATGAGGAGTGTATGTAGGTCGAATGATGTGGATATGGGATAGATTTCTAGGTTTTTGATATAAACAGGCAATCAGGCAAAGGTGGGGGAAAATGGTTAGTGTAAAGAGTGGCCGAGCTAACCTTCCAGGGCCCCATGCCCTGGAAGTGCTACCTACATAGTCCCAGTGAAAAGGGACCTCAGACCAATGTAGTTCTCCCATAAGCTAGGAAAGAATATGAGAAGATAGAAGAATAGGTAGTGAGGTTGATAGTTGGGTTAGATTCGAGGTCATCGGTATGATTAGGTAAAGGTCGATTATGTTAGGATGAATATAGATAGATAGGTATGAGTGATTTTAGGTCGATAAGTAGTGTTGATTACAGGTCATAGGTATAATTAGGTTGAGGGCATTGATGTTGGGGTTGAGAATAGGTAGATATGTAAAGGTGATTTTAGGTTGATTGAGGTGGGAGAAGAAAATCCCAAAAGACAGGAGTCAAGGATCTAGTCCTATATAGAAAAATCAAAAGGTAATGAAGAAGAGAAAAGACAAGAGGGGATAAGAAAGCCACCCAATTGGCAAGGATCAAAATGTATGAAACATATCTACAAATAGGCTAATGAACGGAAGACCCTAAAGGCATTACATGATTGATAATTCTAAAGAGTGATGAATAGTCACATGAATCACAAAATGTCATTGGTTTAGCAGGTCCCTTGAGGTATGAAGTGAAAAGATAATGGGTAAGGAGATGAAGGTAATTGGGTCATAAAATGGGAAGTATAATGCCTTGGGCCAGGAATCCAAGATCATAATAGACAAGTCCATGACGGAAAAGTTTTTTTTCTTTTTCTTTTGACTTTGTTAGATAGACTGATCGACGCGGGAAGTCTATACGGGATGAATATATGTCTCCTTGAGGTCTTCACGAAGCTGATCAATGCGGGAAGCTTCTGAATTTTTTATTTTTTTGAGAAAAATAGTCTTCTTTTTTGATAGACTATGTAGAGAGTTGCGAGATCTTTATAGTTTTCCTTCGAGGGAGCAGTCTACTTATAGCGAAAAATTAAAGGCGGAAGATGTCCTTTTGAGGGATTCATCTTTTATATTGGAATTTTGACTCAAGGATTTAATCCCTTATTATATATATATATATTTGGCTTTTAAGTCATGGACGAGACTATATCAAAGCATTTGGTTCTTGCTGAGAAGGCAAGGGTGAACGACCATGGGATCTCATCTGAAAGAAGATGAAAAGTATCCATGAGAATTATGCCATGTGCAGAGACATGGTGCACATATTCAAGATAAGGAAAAATGGTGAGGGGTAATCACATGATTCTTGTTTAGTCATTGGGGATGAGGTGTGGAAAAGAGAAAGGTAAATGGTGCTCAAGGGACGAGAAGGAACAAGATAAATAGTGATGTAGGACTAGAAATCAACAATAGAATGATCAAATATTCAAGGCATTGAGGGGCTCGGGTTCAGGCTTACCATCAAGTGAAGACAAGAGATAAGCAACTGATCCATAGTTATAGGTCACGATGTATGGTCCAAGCCAATTAGGAGCAAAGTTGCCCCGTTTGCCTTTTTCTAATTTGGTTACATGTTGATTTTCCTTGAGGACAAGGTCGCTGACCTTGAAGGTGCGTTCATGGACATGTTTTTCATAGGCACGCTTGATGCATGTTTTTGGTAGACTTGGAGATGGTCGATGAGAATGAAGATGACATTCGTCTAATAACTCAAGTTGTGCTTAAACGGTCTTAGTGCGAAAGTCATCATCAGTAAGCATATCTTGAAGGGAGATATGGAGAGATAGGGATCTGGACTTCAAGAGGCAAAACATAGCCTCAGTACCGTAGACCAGAGAAAAGGGAGTGGCAGCGGTGGAGGTTCGAATACTAGTATGGTACGCCCAAAGAGTGAAAGGAATGTGCATATGTCAATCCTTCCCAGTATCGTTAACCACTTTCATGAGAATTTTTTTTAGGGTTTTGTTGGTGGATTCAGCTTGGCCATTGGTTTGTGGTGTAATATGGTGAGGAGAAGCTAAGTTGGATACCAAAGGTGTCGCAAAGTTTCTGTAGAGTTTTATTTTTGAATTTTTTTCCATTATCAGTGATAAGGCAATGTGGAACACCGAAGTGACAAATAATGTGATGATTGATGAAGTCATATATTTTCTTAGCTTTAGTGGAGATGATGGGTATGAATTCAACCCATTTGGTGTAGTATTTAGTAGCAGTGATGATCCATTGATGTCGTAGGGAAGAGTGAGGATGGATCTCTCTGAAAAGATCCAAACCCCATTGAGAAAAGGGCCAAAGGTCATGAGCAACCTGTAAGGCATGAATAGGTGTGTGATGAAGATTGGCATGTTGTTGGCATTTTACACAACGCTTAACATAGTCACAACAATCATGATTGAGGGTCGGCCAGTAATAGCCTAGGTGAAGAATGCATTCAGCAACAACAAGACCACTGAAGTGACCTCCGCATATGCCATCGTGAACTTCTTTAATGGTATAGGGGATTTCAGAGTTGGTAAGGCATCGTAAGAAAATACCGTCAAAGCCTCGTTCATAGAGAAGGCCACCCATGATGAAATAATGAGAGGCCTTCTTGAGAAAGGCATGTTCTCCATTACGTGTGAGATCAGGAGGTAATATAGAAAGGTAAAGGTAGTCTGCAAGCTGCTTATACCGAAGGTCTTGTGTGTTTAGTGAGGTAGTTCAAATGAGGTTAACACAACAAAATTTATAAGAAGGTCTCGATAAATTTTTTACAGTAGCAAAGATGTCTAAGTCAGCAGGTGAAGCAGGTATTTGAGAAGCGAGGCAAGCCATGGTATCTGTAAATTTATTGGTGGATCGTGCAGAATAGTTTGAATTTTATAGCGGTCAAAGATAGTCAACATGATGTCGACATAATGTTTGTACTCTTGAAGTATTTCATTATGACATTGATAAAAACCATTCACTTGGTTTACTACCAGTTGAGAATCACCAAAGATATTAATGGATTTGACATCTAAGGCATAGGCAATCGTGAGACCCAATACAAACGCTTTGTATTCAACGATATTGTTGGTGCATTCAAAGTCAAGTTTGAATGATAAGGGCATGGGTTCACTATTAAGAGGAATGATGATAATTCCTGCACCACCCCCACGCTGACATTTGGAACTGTCAAAGAATAAGGTCATTTGGTAAGGGTCATCATCCAAAGAGAGGTTAGTAATGGATTCATCAGGGAACTCAAAGTTCAAAGATTGATTCCCAAAAAGAGGTGCATTAATGAGCTGGTCAGCAATGGCCTAGCCCTTGATAGATTTTTGGTGGATGAATTCAAGGTCTAGGTCAGTAAGAAGCATGAGCCAATGTGTGACACGTTGATTTTGGTAAGGTGTAGCATACATGAAGCGTAAGGGGGTCAGCGTTGGTCATAACATAGGTTTTGTGGTTGAGTAGGTAATGGAAAAGTTTGGTGGCAACAAAAACTAAGGCTAAGAAAAGTTTTTTAGGGTGAGTGTATCGGGTTTCATAGTCCAGAAGGGTACAACTTATGTAATAAACTGCTTTCTCCCTATGTTGTTCATCACGATGAGCGAGCATAGCCCCTAAAGAGTGGTTGGTGCTAGAGATGTATAGGTAGAAGGGTTGGTCATCTTTAGGTGGAACAAGCACGGGTGGTTGGAGAAGGTATTGTTTTAAGGCCTCAAAAGTGTTGTGGTAGTGGTCATCCCATTTGAAAGAGACATCCTTTTTAAGAAGGTGATGAAATGGTTGACAACAGTTGGAGAGTTGGGAAATAATTTGAGCGAATAGATTGTAGTTTACCTTGCAGGCTATGGAGTTGTTTAAGGTTAGTGGGAAAAGGAATTTATAGAATGGCATTGACTTTAGTAGGGTCAGCTTCTATAGCATGGAGGGAAACAATAAATCCCAGGAGTTTTCTTAAGAGAAGCACAAAGACATAATTTTTAGTTTAAAGGAAAACACAATCCTTAATGAGGTGGTCAAAGATGGTTCTAAGGACAGTGAGGTAGTCGGCGCGACATTCAGATTTGGGAAAGAGATCATCCACATAATCTTCCAATATGCGATGCATGATATCATGGAAGATGTAGGTCATAGCCGGCTGATAGGTGAGACCAACATTTTTAAGACCAAAAGTCCTGACTTGATAGCAGAAGGTCCCCCAAGGGGTAATGAATGTGGTTTTGAGTTGATCTTCTGGAGCGAGAAAGATTTGATCATAACCCGAGAAACCATCCATAAGTGATACCATCTAATAGGCTAGTGGTAAGGTCAACGAACTAGTCAATACCAGGCAGAGGAAAACCATCTTTTGGGCGGGCAAGGTTGAGATCACAGAAATCGGTGCAAATGCAAACTCCCCCTGTCGCCTTAGTGATAGGGAAGATGTTAGAAATCCATTGCAGGTAATCGATTGGTAAGATGAAGGAAATCGAGAGAAGGCATTGGAGTAGGGATAGATTTAGGATCCATTGACTCCGTTGGTGAAGGTGGTGAAGGTGGAGTAGGTGAAGAAGGTGGAGAGGGGTCAATGTCTTTGATGAGTGCAATACAGGGATTTTTGGCAGGTAGTTTAGTAAAACCGATTCCACTATGATCATTGTGTTTACACATGGTACATGAAATAACGGTGTGAGGTCCTTGCTCATAAATGTCAAAGCTGAAACCCTTCTAGACATAGTAGTGTAGGAAAGTGTGAGCAAAGCGGCAGTTGGTAAGTGACTAAAGGTCAGCTGAAAAAATTTGAGTTTGTGCCGATGGTTCGGATGTGTAAGTGGAAATATCAAGTCCCCCATAGGTAAGATGGGTATGGAGGTGGGGAGGAACATAAAGGTGACACTCACTTATGTGGTGATCATAGTGAGGATGTTGGTGAAGGTTTCCATACTCTTGGGGAGTAAGGAATGTATTGACATTGTACAGGCGATACTCCCCCGTAGTGAGGCATTGAAAAACACCTTCCAAGGGATCAATGGTTGATATATCAATGGCGGGAATGGAGGAAGTGTTAGAAGTTAGATCAGCGGAGGTGTTAGTTAGTTGGGAAGATGATGTGTGACTGGTAGAAGTGACAACAGTGGTGGTAATAGAAGATTTGGGTGAAGGTGAGGTTGCAATAACACTGGTGGATGGGGTCGTGTGTGAAGAGGATGTAGGCAGGGAGGTAGATGCCTTACCAGGTAAAAGGACATCATTGGGATGGTAAAGCATGTTATAGGTTTTGAAAGGTGATGGGTCAGCTGGAATGGTATAGGAACATCCTTCATGTTTAAACTTTACACATCGGTGTAAAGTAGAAGGAACACAACCCATGGCACAAATCCAGGGTCTGCTCAGCAACAAATTGTATTGAAACTCCCCTTCCAAAATGTAGAACAACTCAGGAATTGTACGGGGACCAACACTAATTTGGATGATGATAGTTCTGAGTGTAGAGGTGATAGCATCATTGAATGAATGTAACATGACCAAATGTTTATGCATGCAGTTGTTGGGTATGCGCATTTTTTCGAATGCGTGAGAGGATATTATGTTAATTTTTGCACCCCCATCGATCAGAACACGTCAGAAGCATATATTATCAATATGGATGGAGATGAAAAGTGTAGGATCTAGGTCATCAGTTTGATGGGGGACAATTTCATCATCCGAGAAACTAAGGATAGTAACTTGGTGAACAGGTGGAGGTGTTAAGGTAGATGGAAATTTGGTGAGAGAAGCGACATGATGAGGTGTGAAAATAGATGCTACAGGTGTGGGGTCATTAGGTAAAACCTCAATAGATTGAAGGACCTCCATGAGAGCTTGACGATGTGACTTTGAGGTTTGGATGAGGTCATATAAGGACATTTTGAAGGGAGGTTGGTGTAGTTGTTTGAGCATGGTGTGATGCGTGACGCCATTAGCAATGGGGTTTGTGGGGCAAAAAATAGTTATCTTAGGTATGGGTGTAGATGGTATGTTGGGTATTGGATTGGTTGGTGGGTTAGATGCCTTTTCTTTTCCCTTCTGTGCACGTGTAGTGACGTGTACCATGTTGATTTGAGAGAAGTTGGCAAATGGAGAAGGTGTAGGGTAAGTGGTATAACAAAATGAAGGGAAAAAACCTACTGGAGAAGAAAAGCCTTGTGAGGTTAGTTGGGAACAACGACATTTGGGTGGTGGTGTGGCAAGTTCTTTGATGTGAACCATGTTACTTTCAAATTTTGGAGATGGAAAGGAAGGTCATGGTGGTGAAGATGGAGGTTGTGGTATAGGTGTAGGAGGAAGATGTGAAGAAGGTGGTGTGGGTGAAATAGGTTCATCATCTAAGAGGTCCTCGTCATCAAAATTGGGGTCAGAAGGACATAATTGAATGAGGGTAGCCTTTAGACCCAAATAGTTCTCAACATCATGTCCTGACACATGATGGTAAGTGCAAATTTTAGTATCATCAAACCCTTCTGGCTTAGGTTTAAGAGGGTCGTAAGGTCTAAGAGGAGGGAGGGTGATAGCAGAGCTTTTCAGGAGGTTAACCAATATGGTGGCATATGATCATACTAGCATATCACAATGTGAAGTGACAGTAGGTTTGGTTGGTAGATTCGGTAGTTGTGGTGGTAGTCGAGGTGATGCAGTCTTTGATTTGTTTTGTACTTTCTTTGGTGTAGGTGCAACAATAGAAAGAGGGGTAGGTTTAACCACCTCCTTGGAAATTAACGGTTTTTTTGATTTTTAGTGTTTTTTCTTAGGTAGAGGTGTAGGGGGAGCACGTGATGTAGATGGCAAGGAAGATGGTGGGAGAGGACGAGTGACCCAAGGGGACAATTGAGGTACAGCGTGAGGTGTTGGTCAAGGTCGAGAGGTAGGTAGAGGTGAGGTGGAAGAAAATGTCATGGGTAGTGCAGGAGGTATAGAAGGTAATGGTGGTATAGGAGGCAAAGAGGTTATAGATGGTGATGAAGGATGTAAGGTTCACCTAGGTAGAGATACAAGCTGTGGTAAAGAGGTCAAGGGAATTTTAGGTTTACCCTTGGGGAGAGTATATTTTTTTAAGGTATAGGGGTGAGGTCCCAAGATGGATGGTAAGGGTGAAGGTGATAAAGATGTAGTTGGTGAGGTCGGTGCATGTGGATTAGAAGGTTGGGTTTCCCATTTAGGTTGAGTGATTGGTTCCATAGATATATAGGAAGATATGGTCAAGTGGATCCTGACAGGAGGATGTGCAAGGTTTGATGTGGGTGTGACCCCTAGAACACTAGTGGTTATCAAGAATGATGTTCATGTGTGGTTTGGGTTGTTGAAACTTCTTTGGATAAATGGTAGAAGTTTCAGTGGAAGATGATTTCATTTTGGTGGAGACTAGGAGTAAGAGATGCCCCCAAAGGGAAGTCCTATCAACATAGTCTAGGCGGTCAGCCAAATGTGAGAATGATACTGTGTTAGGTGAGGTAGGTGTGGAGTGAGTGGTGATTCTTGTAAAATGTGTTTGAGAAATAGGGAATTCACTAGCTTTTTCCTTTGTAGGTAGGAGAGTTGAAAGTAGGTCCACATGATCTTTGGTAGATGATGGAGAGTGGTCACTGAGTGGTAACGACAAATCTATTGGATCCTGAATAGGTGGAGAAGGTGATGGGTACTCCTCTATGGGTGGAGGAGGTATAATTGGTAGTAGCTTATTGGGTAGGGAAGCTGAAGGTGGAATGATATCGGTGCTAATGAGAGACTACTTCGTAGGTGTACAGGGAGGTGAAGGGCTTTCCTCTATGGGTAGAGGAACAAATAAAGTGGGTTCCTATGTGGGTAGAGGATTTTAGGCTAGGATTTCCTCGATGGATAGGATATGAGATATTTTGGAATCAAGTGGTAAGTTGGTAAAGATATCATGTAACTCTTGTGTATTAATTTCGTTATGTGAGGCATCACCAGTTTGATCCTTACATTAGGAATGGTTAGGGAACAGTTTCTTGAATATATGAAGGTCTTGATTGACAAGTGCATTAGGGTTATCCAAGACTAGCTCACTGCTCTCGATTATTCCCTGAACAATGTTTTACTGGGCATGCCAAAAAATTTCACCTGATTTTTTAGTTTTCTGAGAAGTACTTGACGAAACAGATAAGGTAAAGGTGGTAAGAGGAATACCTGGTTTGAGATGGTTGAATGTTATAGGCGTGTGTATCTGAATTCTGAATCAAACTGATTGTGAGACCTTCCTTTTGGCTAGCAGGAACTATCTGTATAAGAACCAAAACAAGACCACCAAAGAGAGTTAAATAATATATGAAGTGGACTTCCTAGCATGTGCTAGCTCCTAGAAGGGCGATACTTCCTAGGTGGCTGTCAATCCACTGTTTAAAACAATTTAATGCTGAAATAAAATAAATTTTGTCCTACTGTAGTTTAATATGATTTAGGCATCTCATACAAAACGCAATATGCTAGATCTAATCTATCAGGCTAAGCTAGAAGGAGATCCAGAGGTCAAGTAGGTTGGTTATAGGTGAATCTGAGCTAATAGGCTAGGTTAGATACAAATCTGAAGGTCAAATAAGTGTTCAAGAAGGTATATGTCAGGAACAGGTTGTAATTCTGGTAGAGATCAAGCAACACAGAGACCAACCACAGTTTTATAAAACTGATGATGGTTGGAATGTAATCGGTGATGGTTAGAGAGAACTGACGACGGTTGAGTCAGGAGCTGGCAAAATCACACAGTCCAAGTTTTTGAAGTTTTGGGGAAAAATTTGATTGTATAGAAGATGGGAATTGATCACAAAGGGGGTGTAGATATGTTACGAAGGTATGAGACTATTGAGGAGGTCAAAATGGAAAATTGGGCCAAGTATTAGGATGATTGGGTATGGAAGGTGGCTGCAGATGGAGAGAGGGAATGGACAGAGGTTAAAAGACTAGGTTCCTTTACCATAAAGACTACAGCTGATGATAAGAAAATGAAAAAGATGGAAGGAGGATACTTAATCTTGTATGAGGTACAGGGTTGAAGAATAATGAAGAAGTTGTTGCGTTGGAGGATGCTAGGAAGAAAGTTTCATTGTTGTGCTAGTACATTTGGCTGCCTTTGTTGATCACAAATCAATCTTTGTTCTGTTGTCATGACTAAAGAGATCGAACTCAATATCCGAAGTTTTCCAAAAACAAACCTACCACCAACAACCTATTACAAAGTTGTAGATGGGGCTAAATTGTCCATTTAGTCCATCCCGGTATAACCAGCATCGGTTTAGGGCGAACCAACATCAGTTTGGGTGAGATATCTTGGGATGTTCAAAAGTTGCCTGGGAACTTTTTCTGCCATTTGATAAGGCTCTCTTCTTTTTCTCGAGATGAAAACTGACCTTAGGAGGCTTTTAAATGTGAGGTGAGGGGATAGGTGTAATGTTATGTTTTATTTAGGACATTGGTTTAGGGTTTAGGTTAATGGTTCAAATGATGGAGGTGGTTAGGTGAGGTGCATTTAATAAAAGGCAATTATATTAAATAGGTGACTGAGGGTAGTGAATTAATTTAATGTGAATAATTAAATTAATATGTGTGTGGGTAAAAGGTCATTAACTTAATATGTATGGAGGTAAATGGCATTAATTTACTTAAAGTAATTAAATTAAAATGTATGGGGTATAGGAGGTAGGTGATAAGATGTTGAGGATGAGGAAGTGATTATAGGGCCATGCTAGGGGATCAAGGTGATTATGACCTTATTTTGGTGTCTACACTAGGTGCACTAGAATTGGAATTGTTCTGTAGCATACCCAAGAGCTCTATTACAATGTGGCATGTGTTAGCATAAAACATTGTATGGAATTATTCCTACAACATGTTAAATGATATCACAATGAATGACCTCTACAATGCGAAATGGAAGCCCAACAAGACATTTACAATATTTTTACAAGAGGGTTGGCAAGTCATTTCCATTGTACCTTGTAAGAAAAACAACTAGCAAGCATATTTGTGCCTAACTTGAACCCAGAGATAACCTTCCATTTACGAATGCACTACATCGCAAAGGGAATTCAAATTGAAAAAGGCCCTCATCGTAAAGGGAACACTTAAACTGGTTGTCAAAGACAAAAATGAAGGAAAATTCTTAGATAAAAGGAAGTTATTCAACAAAAAAACATGTCATCCGATATGGAATTACGGACTCCAAAAGATTCCAAACCATGTAGACTGGTCCACTTTTAAATCTCTCACAAGGACCTCATCTTTAGGCACCCACTAAACATACGTTCACGTTGTTAAAAAAATACCTATTTACCATAATAAGACAATTAGACAACATAAACATGGTGGAATACCCAACCATGATAGTACCATACCATGGAAATGCTGCAAAACTAGTTTGGTTCAAAGAGCATGAGTATTTTGACTTCCACTATGTTAAAGGGAACAATATAGATAGGTGCTTGAGACTATGTCACTACATACAAGACCTCATTGAAGAGCGAAAAATCACCGTAGATTCTCCCCCTGACTTAGGACAAGGTCCAAATGAGAAAATGGGTATCTTTAAAGAGCCCATTCCTAACCATGCAGATAAAAAGAAAAGGAATCCAGATGAAGAACAAACTTCCAATGACTATAGGACTACTTCCTATGTTTACCCCACTAATGATATCCCCTTATATTCCCTCATAGGATGTATCCATTCACCTGATGAACATGTCAATACTATTAGTATCTTATAAAAGAGTTATGTAGCAGGGACGTGACGTACTTTTTTGATCATACTAGATCCCCTACCTCTGCCTCTGGAAGCTCAATATAATCTAATAGAAAAGTTAGAGAATATGCTTGCTAGGCTATCAATATTGGATCTCCTCAAAATATCTATTGCCCATAAATACATATTGTATAAAACAATGCAAAGTTCGGGAGTCTCCACCAATGTAGATCCCACACACTTCCAAGCCAAGATTGTGCACTTTGACTCTAACAATCACATCACTTTTGATTGCACTGCCTTCAAATATAAAAAACCATAACACAACCTATCCTTATATCTAGAAGTAGTTGTTACCCACTGCAAGATCAAGATAGTAATTTTGGATGGTGGATCTAGTCTAAGCATTTGTACTTTAAGGCTAGTTAACTAGCTAGGCCACTCAAAACTAGATTTAGGCACCAAAACTATTACAATCAAAGCATATGATAATGAGGAGAAAGAGTCAACAGGAACTATAGTAGTTCCAATCAAAGTAGGCATGAATTTTCATGATACACCATTCCATATACTTTACTTAGATCTACCATACAACATGATCTTAGGTTGCCCAAGGATCCATGCCATGTAGGCCATTCCTTTAAATTTCCATTAGTGTATCAAGATGTCCCATAATGGAAAAATAATCACCATCTAGGGTGATCCAGAACCATTTACACATTGCTTAGCCTTCCATAGTTTTTCTTATGTAACTTATGAATTCCCTTCTGTAGACATTGTTGTTCCTTTGTAAATTGAGGCTATCAAGGAACATGTTGATCCAGATTCAGTCACTCCTTATAATCAATACTTTCCCTCGTTGGTCAAACCTTTCACATCATGGGAGGAAACATCAGAAAAATACAGCCCAGGTTAGCCATTCACTCTTGAATAAGCTTTATTAATATCAGATTTATCAGTGTCACCCAAGACACGTGGAAAACCCTATTTTTAGTTCAAAATATCTTGGGATCATTTCCGTAAACCATTAAAGAATTTCATTCCTAGGGGTTTCTTATCCAAGGAAAGGATGTTAGAATATTCCACTAGGAGAGTACCTCAAGGTACCATTGCTTTTTTACATCAAGCCCCATTATATGTCAAAGGCCACTGTATGATGTACATCATGGGTTACAATGGGTTTGGATGTGGTATCAATGCGTAAGGATGATTATAACCCATTCCCATCCCTCACTTCAAATCAAACAAGAAAGGTCCTAGAATAAGACCTCATGATGATCCACAATTTGATATTGATGCCACGTCTTTCGAACGTGAGGATGACTCATCTCGTTAAGATAGTGACGTTCATTCCCAATGTAGCCTCTACGAGGATCTTACTTCCACTTACCCATTCCCTGATTTATCTCTCCTTACCTTATTTGAATCCAATCCTCAAACCAATTACCAAGTAACCCTTGTATATTATGACATTTTAGATTGGGATCAACAATTTCACATGCCAATTGATTTCCTTGAGAATGATGAGGTATTTGCGGAATTCATGGGTCTCAGGGATTCTATTCTGGATGGGGATCACAAGAAAGGCTTTGAAATTCAACTAGATGCATGTGCATACTTTGGAGAAGAGACATAGATGTGTGGATGCTTAAATAATAAGACCATAAGAAAAGTAAGTAAAATTTAGAGAAACCTTGTGTAAATAATAAATGTAAGTCTCATAGCGACAGAACTTTTGAAGCACTCGTATACAAATAGAATAAATAACCTATCGAAAAAATGATCTATCCATTAGAGGATGATGATGAACCACCTAGGGAGGTTGATCTTACTCTTCCCTGCAATCCTATGTGGATGGAAGATACCTCTAAGATTCTTGTGGTAGAAATCATCAATGTTAACATTGGCTCGGAAGAGGAACCTAGAATGATAAATTTTGGGTCTTCACTCTCATGTCAAGAGTAGAAGGATTATATAGAGTTGTTAAGAGAATATGGAGATATATTTACATGTTCATACACTAATATGCCTTATTTTGACACTTACTTGGTTATGCACATCCTCGTTGTACATCAAAATCTCAAACCCATCAAGAATAAGTTAAGAAATATGCACCCTAACATTGCATTCATTGTCAAGGAGGAAATTGAAAAGTTATTAGTTGCCGATTTCATAAAACCCATTGACTATTCATATTAGATATCTAACAGAGTCCCTATTTAGAAGAAACCTATTGGCATAAGAATCTGCACCAACTTCTTCGATATCAATAAAGCATGTCCCAAGGATGACTTCTCCTTTCCTAACATTTAAATGATCATGGATTCCACTGTTGGTTATGAAATGTTGCCCTTAATGGATGGTTTTTTAGGTTATAATTAAATAAGGATTGTTGAGGAGGATCAACATGAAACAAATTTCGTCACCCCTTGGCGAACATTTTGTTATAGGGTCGTGCCCTTCAGACTCAATAATTTTAGAGCCACCTATCAATGCGCAATGATTATCATCTTTCATCACATGATGAATGACGTCATGGAGGATTATGTTTATATTCTAGTGAAATCTAAAAGTAGAGGAGAATACCATGTAGTGATGAGATGTATTTTCCAATGTTTCTAGGATTACAAGGTACGCTTGAACCCCAAGAAGTGTGTCTTTTGTGTTTTTTTAGGAAAACATAGGTTTCATTATTTCACAAAGAGGGATAGAGGTAGATCCTTCCAAGGTTACATCTATCACAGAAATGCCTCCACCTACAAATCTCAAACAACTAAGAAGTTTACAAAAAAAATAAATTAGGACATCCACCATTTTATTTCACATCTTGCAGATAAGTGTCACCCATTTACACATCTCCTCAAAAAGGATGATTCCTTCAACTGGGGACTAGAATATCAAAAGGAATTTGCACTACTTAAACAATACCTTGTCAAATGACCTGAACTCATGTTGCCTACCCTAGGCGAACCTCTCCTCTTATTCATCTTACCTACCTAGTTTTCTATTGGTTTACTACTTTCCCAATGTGACCTAGACCATAGAGAAAAGGAAGTTTATTATCTTAGTTGCACCTTGATTTCCTATGAGCTGGATTACCCAAAGATTGAAAAGTCCTTCTTAGTAGTTGTCTTCACCTTTCAAAAACTTCACCATTATCTCCTTAACAACAAAACTAAGCTGATATCCAAAGTTAACCCTCTCAAATACCATTTATCCAAAACTGCCCTTATGGGATGAATGGATAATTGGATCATTTTCCAAAGTGAATTTGACATTAATTTTGTAAACAAAAAATCCTTGAATGGACAAGTGCTAGATGATTATTTAGCAGAAGCTCCACAACCAAGAATGAAACCTTTGTCTCTAGACCTACCAGATGCATCCATGATGAATGTTGAAGAGTCTATGGAGTGGAAAGTCCATTTTTATGGATCATTCACCTTCCACGGATCAGGAGTAGGAGTGGTACTCATCACTCCCACAGGTGAGGTTATCCTAAGAGTATTCTATTTGGGATTCCCTTTCCATAATAACATTGCAGAGTACGAGAAATTCGTTACTATCCTCAAGTTTTCTATCACTTGGAATATTAGATAACTACGAGTCATTGGGGAGTCCCAACTCATTTTCAAGCAAAGTTAATGATGAGTATAAGGTCAAAGATGAAAAAATTGTTATATAAAAGAAGTTGGTTGAAACCTTGAAGGAGTATTTCACACAAATTTTCTTTGAACAAAGACTGAGATCACATAATAGGTCATCATATTCTATGGATACAATTAGATCTCTCTTACACAATCCAATTCAGGACAGAAAAATTCCTTTCTTTGTAGAGCATTGACATATACCTGAATACGGAATGTCAGAATCTTGTTTAGCATGTGAGATTATTGGTGCATCCTCCCCTTGCTATGACCCTATATTTAGATACCTACAAGATGGTACATTTCCTAGGACATTACCCATTCTAAGAAGAAAGCCCTTATCTTCCGTATAGCCCATTATACCATCCTAGGAGGCACTTTCAACACTAAAATTTTCCTCCGTAATTTCTATTTCATTAATGTATGTATTAGGAATAGGATGATGTTAAGTATAATTAGTAGTAGTGTCTGATAGAAGATAACAACGCTACTGGTACGACACCACCAATAATGTATAGTATGGTAACAGTCAAAAAACAATAAAAATGTTGTGGTAAAAAGTAAATATTTGTCATAAGTCGTTCGGTAATGTTAAATTGTCAAAGTTAGGGTAAGTAGAGAAGTAGGGTCTACATGATTAGGAATTAGAAATATCATATTGGTAATAAGGACAAGGAGTGAGGTCATAAATATTTTGTATATTTTATTTGTAAAAAGTCTAAAAATGTGGAACCCATGTGAAATGATAAGGTTTATCTTATCTTAAAAGATAAGCTTACATGTACAGATAAGAGTTAAGGTATGGAATATGATTCGTCAGAGTGGATTTCTTATCCTATCTTAGAGATAAGATGGATAAGCCTGGAAGTTCTATAAATAGAGAGGCCACCCCCCTCATTTAGCATAAAAGGAAGTAGTGAGAAATATTGTATGAATAAGTGTGTGAAGGAAGCCATCATTTAGAAGGTGTGTTAAAGAGGCCATTAAGAAGTGTAATTGTGAAGTTTCTCCCATAGTTATTATTGGAAGGAAAGTGGAGTTGGTAACACTTGAATTACCTCATGGGTTAGATTGTAACAATTTCATGTTGATATTATAATTTACACTTATATTTCAGATTTTTCATCATTCCTTTCTATCATAGTCTATGGTATTCTTGTGTTATGTTTGTTGTTGTGTTTCCGGATTACATCCATCAAACTAAAAGTTGTGCATTAGTAAATAATCATAGCACGAGGAGTTCCCAATGGAGAATTATCATAGTACCAGATTGGTGATGACATTTTGGTTCTGTTGCTCAGATCATTCCTCGTTGGTGGATTTTCTGGAGAGATATTCCCACTTAGTCAGAAATCATTTCGAGGGTAACCTTGTTTTTACTTTGCATAGTAGTTACCATGGTAAAGTCACTTTTTACCATGAATAGTATTTACCATAGTAACTTTACTTTTTATTGTGAATATTATTTACCTCAGTAACTTCACTTTTTACCATGAATAGTGTTTACCACAGTAAATTCATTTTTTACCGTAGTAAGTCAAGTTTTACCATAGTTTATTGTGGTCATTTCTATTTTACTGTAGAAAGGTGTAAAGTCACTTTCTATTATAGTGATTCCAATTATCTGTGCACATAAGTCTTATTGATTGTACTTGTGGGTTGGTATTTCACTATGGTTACTTTTGAAAATGGGGAAGATTCCTGTTTTTTAAGCCCTAATGAAGATGATTCCTCTTTCATTCAAGATTTTAAACGATCTTGTATTTGTAATGGCCTGATAAAAAGGGAACAATGGACTAAATTTTTTCCTACCTTTTTGGATGGTTCAGCCCTTAGGTGGTTTAAAACACTAGGTGATAATGTGAAAAATTCATGGGATTTATTAACTGAAAGTTTTCTTGAAGAATTTGGTGAACAATAGAGATATGCAGATCTCATGATCGATATCACAAAGCTAACCCAAGGAGAGAAGGAGAAGTTAAGGGATTATCATGCTCGTGTTCTAGAGCTAAGGTGGAAGCTCGATGCCCAGATCCGGAAGGAAGGATTAGCGGATGGGTCGATGAATGGCATGGATAATCTCCTATGTAAGCACTTCATTTCTTGGGATGAAGCCAGAGATCAGACAATGAGTGAAGTATGACCGCCCAACTACACATTGAACAAGCAAAGGAGATTGTAAGAAGGCAAGAAGAAAGCATGGAAGAGGAGCCCAAAGAAATTGTTGCTAAAGTAGAACCTACACTAGCACCTTTAGCTCCGAGAAATCCACAACCACTCTCGGTGAGCATAAATCTTTCTCCTAGTACATCTAATGAGTATGAAGATCTGCTAAAGAAAGATGGGTTAGTTAACTATTAATCTTCTTCAAGAAAAAGAATTTAGTTCTCAGGGAGGAGATAGAGGTCCAAAAAGAAATATTTCTGAAGTTGTAGTATTATGGTTGTTATAAAAAGGGTAATTATAAGTATAATTGTCCAGATAGAGCTTCTACATCTGGTAAAGGAGATAATGATAAAGGAAAAACACCTGTGAATTCTTTTTGATGCAGTAGATAAGAGTACATAAATAATGAAGTAGATGTGTTTGTAACTAAAAAGAAAGAAAGAAAAAGATAATAAAGATGGAAATGATCCTAAGAAGATGAAAGGAGAAACTAGTAAGAAACATAGGAGAAGAAAGTTGGGTGTGCTAGGATTTTTTGATTTCACTAGGGGCAAGGACCATACGTCCATCTTGGAAGATCTAGTCCAAAAGGCAGGTAAATATTACTATATGGTCAACTCTTTGGCTTATGTCTTCTGAGAAGAGGTGGGAGCTCTGAAGTGGAATCAATGCTTGACGAAGGAAGGAGGTTGAGGTCAATGTTTTGGAGGTAGAGGTGGATTCCTATGCTCCACAAGCTAAGGTATTATGTAATGCTTTTTAAATTTATGATGTCTTAGTTGATGGAGGTGCTGCAGTTAATGTAATGACCGAGTCTGTAATGAATATGTTGGGTTTAAAAATTGATCGCCCTTCAACACTTATGTTAAGGTCATTAAATAAGAGAAAAACTAAACCAGAAGGTGTAGTTTCAAATGTGGAAATATCTATTATGGGTGTTTTATGTGTGGTAGACTTTCAGGTGATGAAAAATGGTACTGTTGCATACCCAATATTGCTGGGAAGACCATGGCTAAGGAGAGTTCATGCAAGAAACTACTGGAATGAAGGCTTCATGACACTTGGACGTGGTAGAGAGAGGGTGAAGATAAACATGATCCCTTGGCATCATAAGGCAGAACCTGTGGATTCAAGTGATGAAACTGATGATTGGACATCCTCTGATTACTCTAGTACAAATGAAGTGGACACTGAAGATAAACAAAGTGAGGTTGATGTTTCAGTCATGGATATCCTTCAAGTCACACCGACTCATGACCCCATAAAATTATCTGAAGAAGAAGTTGATGATCGTCTCCAACAAATAAAGATTGGTGATGCTGTGATGGAGAGTGAGAAGGAATCCTACCTCCATCTCTTTCGAAGGTACATACACATATTCACTTTTGATTACAAGGAACTCTGTCAAGTAAGTTGGGTAGAACATTCTATTGAACTGGTAGATGATGCTAAGCCTATAAAATAAATGCCATATAGAATGAATCCTAATTTTTCCAAGACTGTAAAAGAAGAAATAGATAAGTTGCTTGATGCAGGATTCATATTTGCTGTGGAGAATTCAGAATGGGTTTCTCCTATTGTGATCTCAATAAAAAAGAATGGGAAGCTACGCATTTGTGTTGATTATAGGAAGCTCAATAAGGCAACAAAGAATGATCATTACCCTCTTCCATTTTCAGATCAGATCTTGGACGAAGTAGCTGGCCAGGAGTGTTATAGTTTTGCTGATGGATATAGCGGATACAACCAAGTCCGTATAGCGGAGAAAGATCAGCTGAAGACCACGTTCACCACTCCTTGGGGAACGTTTGCTTATAGAGTTATGCCTTTTGGGTTGTGTAATGCTCTAGACAACATTCCAGCGTTTGATGAATAGGGTGTTTGAACCCTACATTGGGACCTTCATCAGAGTATTTCTAGATGATTTTTACATCTATGGGAGCAAGTTGGACCACCTGCACCAAATGGAGATAACATTTCAAAGGTTAGAAGAAGCACAAGCCTCACTAAACCCTACAAAGTGTGTCTTTGGATGTTCTAAAGGTGTTTTGTTAGGGCATGTTGTATCCAGAGATAGTATTGGTACTGATCCTGATAAAGTTTCAAAAATCAAAGAGTTACCATTTCCTATGAATAGAAGTAAGTTGAGATCATTTTTAGGCCATGTGGGTTACTATAGAAGGTTCATCAAGAATTTCTCAAAGATTGCACAGCCACTAACCCAGTTCTTGAAGAAGGATGTTACTTATGAACCAGAAAATAGGGCACATGAAGCTTTTGGACAACTGAAGGAAGCCCTGGTGTCTTCACCTGTTTTTAAGAATCCATATTGGAGCAAGCCATTCATTGTGTACACTGATGCCTCAGATGCAGCACTAGGAAGTACTTTGAGCCAAAAGGATGAAAATGGGAATGAACATCCAATTTACTTTAGGAGCAAACAAATGAGCAGTGCTGAGGTAAATTATACTGTAACTGAAAAAGAGGCTCTGGCTATCATTTTTGCTATAAAGAAGTTTAGGAATTACTTGCTAGGGCAAAAATTTCTAGTTGTAACAGATCATCAGGCTCTAAAATATATTGTAAATAAGCCTAACCCATTAGGGAGGATAGCAAGATGGATAATTTTGCTACAAGAATTTGAATTTGATATTATAGATAGGCCAGGAAAGAAGCATGTCAATGTAGATGCACTCTCTCGAGCCTATGATGGTTTAGGATCATCTTGTGATGATGATGATTTCCCCGATGCAGCATTGTTATCCCTTGACACAATCCCTAGTGAATACATAGATATTTGGAATTATCTGAATGAATTCAAGTTTCCTGATGGTGCCAATGCAAAGACTAAGAGAAAGATTACTCAAGCCAGTCGTCCATATTCTATTCTGCATGGAGTATTATTTCGAATAGGACCTGATGGACAGTACAAGAGGGTAGTTGGACGTGATCAAGGGAAGGAACTGCTAGAAGAATTCCACAATGGTACATGTGGAGGGCACTTCTCTGGACAACTTACAACAAGAAGGATCTTGGATGCAGGTTATCACTGGCCCACTCTTTTTAAAGATTGTTATAATTATTGTAAGACATGTGATATTTGTCAAACACATGGTAACTGTAAAACTTCATCAGCTCCATTATGTCCTATTCTTCCACTTGGTCCCTTTGAAAAGTGGGGAATAGACATTGTAGGTCCACTTCCAACTACATCATGCCAAAATAAGTATATTGTAGTTGCCACAGATTATTTAACCAAGTGGGTTGAAGCTAGGCCATTGAAAACAACTTCCATGGATGAGGTGACAAGGTTCATATATGAACGCATTGTCACCAGATTTGGTTGTCCATTAGAAATTGTAACAGATCAAGGAAGCCACTTCATTAATGAGGTAGTAGAAGCCCTAGTCAATAAATTTTCTATTAAGCATAGGAAGGCAACAACATACAAGCCAAGCACAAATGGACAAGTGGAACGAACAAATTTTGTGTTGTGTCAAATTCTAGCAAAAGATGCAGCCTTGCAGGTACATAAGTGGGATAAAAGGATTCAAGCAGCATTGTGGGCATATAGGGCAACATCAAAGTCAGCAACAGGATACTCCCCATTTCAGTTGGCCTATGGCATTGATCCAGTTCTTCCTATTGAGTTTGATATTCCCACTGTGAGAGTTATGAAAAATGAAAGGATGGATGAAAGTGATTCAGTAAAAGAAAGGTTGGTATATTTTCATTTGCTAGAGGAAATGAGGGAAATAGCAAAGGATACAAGCCATAAGAAGAAAATGAAGTAGAAGGAATACTTTGATCAAAAGATCCGTTGGTCTCCATTTCATGTGAATGACTTGGTTCTAGTATATGATTCCAGATACAAAAAAAGAAGACAAAGAAAATTTCTTCCAAAATGGATGGGGCCCTACAAAATAGCAGCTGTGCATGAAAATGGTACATACCGACTAGAGGAATTGGATGGCACTCCCATTACAAAATGGGTCAACCACGACAAGTTGAAGATTTTCCAAGCACCAGAATAGTCTACTCCGAGGACGGAGTAGAAGCTAGGAAGGGGGAAGATGTCGACACTAAAATTTTCCTCCGTAATTTCTATTTCATTAATGTATGTATTAGGAATAGGATGTTGTTAAGTATAATTAGTAGTAGCGTCTGATAGAAGATAACGGCACTGCGTCAGTACGGTGCCACCAATAATGTAGAGTACGGTAATAGTCAAAGTACAATAGGAATGTTGTAAAAAGTAAATATTTGTCGTAAGTGGTCCGGTAATGTTAAAATGTCAAAGTTAGGGTAAGTAGAGAAGTAGGGTCTACATGATTAGGAATTAGAAATATTATATTGGTAATAAGGACAAGGAGTGAGGTCATAAATATTTTGTATATTTTATTTGTAAAAAGTCTAAAAATGTGGAACCCATGTGAAATGATAAGGTTTATCTTATCTTAAAAGATAAGCTTACATGTACAGATAAGAGTTAAGGTATGGAATATGATTCGTCAGAGTAGATTTCTTATCCTATCTTAGAGATAAGGTGGATAAGCCTGGAAGTTCTATAAATAGAGAGGCCACCCCCCTCATTTAGCATAGAAGGAAGTAGTGAGAAATATTGTATGAGTAAGTGTGTAAAGGAAGCCATCATTTAAAGGTGTGTTAAAGAAGCCATTAAGAGGTGTAATTGTGAAGTTTCTCCCATAGTTATTTTTGGAAGGTAAGTGAAGTCAATAACACTTGAAGTACCTCATGGGTGAGATTGTAACAATTTCATGTTGATATTATAATTTACACTTATATTTCAGATTTGTCATCATTCCTTCATATCATAGTCTATGGTATTCTTGTGTTATGTTTGTTGTTGTGTTTCTAGATTACATCCACCAAACTAAAAGTTGTGTATTAGTAAATAATCATAGCACGAGGAGTTCCCAGTGAAGAATTATCATAGTGCCGGATTGGTGATGACAGGCCACTATCGCTACAATGAGGTACGTGTATGGGATCTATCTGCACCCTTTTGGATGTTTGATGCTCATTTTACACTACTAAGGAATTTCAATGGTGGTAAGTGTGTTGGACGCACATTACCTATTGGTACATGTTTTTCTAAGAAGCCTCTTAATGGTATGGTTATTATTGTTCCTTCCATGGAAGCTAGAATGTTCCAATAATTTTCAAGAAATGTGAGGATTATGCAAGTTCAGAGTATGTTTCAACTTTCTAGGGGCAATTCTTCAAAAGAGGCTATAAAACTCATGTGACATCTTAATCCATGTTTTCTAAATGCTTTAGGCTTAATCTCCTTCATAAGGTAGATGGCCTTCTTCTTCAAATGGCCTCACTAAAATAACTTCCCCGAATTTTAAAAACCTGCCTCATAACTGGCTTTGAGACCTCTTACTATTCACTAGGTTGCAAATTTAGAAATTCATCATCAACCATCTTATGCCATTGTAGTTCCCGTGTGCCATCATGTTCCATTTCTTCATAACGGTAAATTTCCTTTTTAACTCTATTATAAATCAACAATACATTCTGCATTCATTTCTTCCATAAGTTCAGCTGCAACTAGATGTTCACGCATCACTTCATTACTTGCAAGGGTAAAAATAGGCTAAGTCTACCAATAAAACATGCCACCTTTTACAAGCATCATGGAGAACTTTGGTAATGTTGCGACAGGTTTAACATAACTGCAAGTACATCCTGGGCCCATTATTATCGATCCACACACTTACACTTATGGTAACAACCTTTAAAATTCCTACCGTTTATCGCACTGAAGCCATCATGTACCTTGGAAGTTCTTTTTCCCAAGAATATCTTTAATCTTGATAAGGACAAATTTAGTAGAGTAGCTCAGGTATGCTAACCAAAAAGCATATAAGAGTGCTTAATCACCTCAAGGTATACTAATAACAAAGTATCAAGAGGATATAAAAAATGGATCATTCATCATGAATTTGATGTAACACTATTACTGAAATGACAATCAACAACATGTCACAATTGGCCAATATTCAGAGAAAAGAAAGGTAACTTTGAGGCCAACTGGTCTAGATGCCTTCATGTGTGGTTGCTACATGATCAAGACTAATAAACTGGCCATATTCAGATGGTGTTTCTAAAACTTATGACCATGCATCTTAAGTGATTCTATTATTAAATCATGGTGTAAGATCTACATAAGAACTCAAATTCAAGTAGGTAAAAGAAATTAAAAACAAG
This sequence comes from Taxus chinensis, assembly GCA_019776745.2. Classification (NCBI taxonomy): domain Eukaryota; kingdom Viridiplantae; phylum Streptophyta; class Pinopsida; order Cupressales; family Taxaceae; genus Taxus; species Taxus chinensis. The sequence goes on along the minus strand of JAHRHJ020002908.1, from coordinate 41,848 downwards.
CACACCATTATGCAATTTTTGAGAAAACAATAAATTTGCAAGTCTTTCCACATGTGAAAACCACATAAAACATGTTTGACGCAAATGGGCAGATTTACAATGGGTGAAAATTGTTGGTTTTGGTGCCAAAGGAAGATTCATCCCTCATAAGATACTCTTGCATCCATTTAAGGGTAAATCTCAAGACTATGGATAAACTTCCTTTGCTAGGTCTAGGATTACCGAATCCATCTTCACTGAGCCATGATCCGGATTATTTTCTCTCATATATATGTTGAAGGATGTGCCTCTAGACATATTCCAAAATGATTATCAACCTTAACCCCGTCTAATTTCATATCTATATGTAATAGAAGCATTATGCCATTTGTATATTCCCACATGCCTTATGTGTAGGGACATGTATTCTTCTTTTTTGCCTTGTAAATTACTTGTGGAATTGACCCTAGAATACAAAACTTCATGATACATAAAAATCCAAACATTTCAGAAATTGTGCCTTCTAGGGATTACACAATGTTGTAACATTGTGTTCGGAAAACCTTACAAACTAATTTGCATTATCCTTGAAAACTTATATTTCAAGATAACCTAAAAACATGAAAATATCCATCAATGTTGTCCCACAAAAATGGTAATGATTTAAATTAGTTTTAGTTGTTTTGTATAGTTTTAGTTTTATCCCTATCCCTTGACATTTGTTAACTTTTTACCTTGTTAGTTTGTTTAACAGTACATTTGTTTGGTATCACATCTATCATATATCATTCATCACATATAACATCAAGGATAACATTCATAGATACAAATGATAAGTTGTTACATCATGCATGTATACTAAGGTAATCATCACATATCATATCATCAATGAGATGGCATGCAGGGGTTGTGCATGATCAATAAATCTATCCCCCCTAATACTAATTTTTGCATCCCAAAAAATTTTCAATGTATGGTTTTATACATTTCTAGCGCTTATCTCTTCACCTTGGGTAATTTTTAGATATTTCATAGGTGCTTCTTGACAATTCTATTTTTTTAATGTAGTGCTTATGATTAAGACATTCATAAAAATTCGTTTTATCCCATTTTTCTTCTCGCTAGGTGAATCATTGTTTTGTTTTTTACCTAAACCTTATCATCTTTTGAGAACTGAGGATTTTTGTGTGCTTTTAGGTTATATTCCATTTCCTAAATTCTTCTGTGACGATTAAAAATTTAAAATTTTTTCAAATTTTGTACATTTAGCAAAACCATTCAAAAACCCAACCAAAACTTGAAATAAACACATTTGAAAATGGACTAAAATTGGTAAAAAGCTCATTTATTCAGCTGAAATATATGTGTCTTCACATGGCACTCATTTTTTTATATTTTGATAAATTTTTACATGTTTTAAACAAGCTATTCTTTTGGATCATTTGGCCAACTCACAATGAATTTACAAAATGCTATGAAATTTTTTACTTTGTCTGTACCCTGGGGCATGACCAGTTACCTATACTAGTTTGTCAAGATAATTTTCCATTAGACCACGAAGTGTCCTCCATCCTTTGGATACATATAAACAAAAGAAAAAAGTGTCTAATGGGGAAACATTTTAAATTCCCTTGTTGATTTATCAAAACATTTTCAACTACAACTTGATAAGAAAAAAAAATTGTGCAACAATCTTGAACGTTGTTGGTTTGAGTGTGTGTGATTATACATCAATCTCTTAGGTGAATTTGTTTGCTTCTCAAATATTTGCATTGCAAAAAAATCCTTTGTGTGTAATTGAATAGAGTAAATGTTTTAGAAATGGACCGTTTTTTGTATCTTGGATTTTAATGTCATTTTAATCTGATCAACATGTTCAAATGCTTGCATTATAATTAAGCACTGATGATGAGATTCTAATTGAAAAATGATGATTACAAATTGTTTAATAAGCATTGGTTTATAAATAGCTCAATTTCCACTTTTCTTGAATTTTCTCTCATATTCTCTTCACATTTTTCTTTCTTGAAAATCTCTTTTCAACAAAATCAAGTGATTCCATCATTCGACACTCAAGGGGGCATCCCTTTAACTAACAATTTTTTCTTCTAAATGATTTTCTCGAAAATTTAAATGAAACATGTTTATGTCTCTTTTATTTGAATTGACATAGCTTACTTTACCCCAAAGAGGGAAAAACGTAAGAACATTAAGATTGATTAAATCACTATTATTCCTAATATTGCATACTAACTATTTGACCTTCATTGATGATACCTCATCAATTGAATCCTACTAACATCGTTATTATATCATTCTTTAGGTTGTTTGTCCTATAACCAAGTAATGGGGTTAATATAGTCCCTTATTGAGCTAAACCATATAGAAATAATCTTCTATACCAATTTTACTAACTTCCTAGATTATCAATCCATTTCATTGGATTGATTAGACCTCTGAAAAGACAAAACATAGTAATCCTCTCCAAATAAGATTAACTACTAAACCTAGTTTAATTAATAAACCACAGTTAACCTCTTCTAAACCTAGTCAAATCTTACTGTTGAATCACTAATCAACTTGTTGACTCCCTTTTAATCCCACATGCACATGTTAAAATTACCCCATTTTCCTAAATGGAAAACTAGTAAAGGTATCCCACTACCCCCTCTCATTTCTAAGAAATTTCCTTGTTCCTATCATAAACTATAGCATTTTTCTTAGGGTTTAGAGCTTATTTCATTTCTTTTATTGGCATATTTTTACTTTCCATTGCAACATACTAAGCATTGAGATAAATGGGAAGAAGATATTGGCCTTCAAGCCATTAATGGTGAGCTCCCATTCTCATAATCACAAAATAATTGCTTAGAATCCTTGACTAGGTTCATTTTTAAAGCTTTCAAATATATAGAGGATTACTACATATGTTAGGTTGCTTGTTTCTTTCAATTTCTAATGCATGTAAAGGAGAACCTTGTTTATTTCTTATCCATGGTCCACTGACTAGTTTTTCTACTAAATTTTAGGGTTACTTTCCAGAGATTCTTACCCCATGTCATATGATTTTGTAAGTTTTCATTGAAACATGTGGGAAATAATGTTTTATAACATTACCCATTGCTAGTTTCAAGACTCTAGACTTTTAATTTGATCCATTTGATTACATATTTTTAATAATAACATTCATTTTTCTCATATTTGATGCTAAATGGGGAGGTTGATTAATGTCATTTCATGAACTCATGGATAGAACATTGGTATGATAGTCATATCCAATTATAAATAAAACCAATACAACCCTAATAATTAAAACTTGTAGCAAAGTAGTTTATTTGTAGTATGTATTACCCTAGCGATCACTAACATGAATATTTTAGTTGTATTTAATTTTAATGACTATATTTCGAGGTTTATTGCTTAATGATTATGAAGACAATAAAAAAAAGATCAATGTATTAGATGAGCTATTAATGTTATGCTAAGCCCATCAATACTGGGGCCCTTTCTACATAGTGTCAATCCATTAATGGCGTAGATAACTATACACTAAAATACAACTAATATTAATCAATATTGTATAAATGTATTTGTTTCACGTATTTTTGCATATTAAATTTTATTTTCAATTTATTACTATTTTTAAAATACAACGGAAGGCATCACAAGAATCTGTAGAGGGGGAGTATCAAGGAAATATTAGTAAGGATTGAATCACATTTAACATTATGAAATTTTGAAGGTTATTTGAATTGGTTAATACCAAATTGTGGACAATTGAGAAAATATTATATTTGTGCAGTTGGCGAAAAGGATTATTTAATTATTTAAGACTTGGAGGGTTTTCTCTATGAGAAAAACCAATCCAACAAAGATTTGAACAACAAGTTCCGTAAGGATACTCTCAACTTACGAGATCGGCTCAATGAATTTTTAAATATACTAGCAGTAAAATGTCAAGTGGGATTTTGGTCTAGTCTATCTCTCTTGTGCCGAAAGGGAAAGCTGGATGGTTTTGAAAAAAATACAAATGCATTTTAATTTAAACCATTTATTATTTTGGGTAAAGAACATTATTGTGTAGAAGATGAAATTGCAGAAAAAGTGTATCCAAAAGATTTGGAGTAGAGATGGTATTGTTTTCAGCTTGAGAAAACACATTGTGTATTACAATGGTCCCAAAGGGAAACCCCCTAAATATTTATGATGGGTAAGAAATCCAATGAAGAAAGGATACATATTTCAAAGATAAGTGGTTGATGAATAATTTGTACATAAACATAACACTATACCATGTCAGGATTTGAGTTTTGCGGAGGGCATCCACAAATTACAACAAATTTTGAAAATATATAATTATTAATTATTTAAAAAAGACAAAAAGACAATGATATTCATTCGTACAGTCATATGGTCACTCTTTATTTTATATGGCGAGATTACAAATTTAAAAGTAGGTAGTATTTATATCTTCTGCTGGTGATTGAGTAACCATGTTATAGTTTTATAAGTTGTTTTTGAGTTGTGATTAAATAATTTGATATCTTGTTTTTAATCAATTTTGGAAGCTTATATTGATTCTTAGTTAAATTTATAGATCCTATACGGAAGCCTCATAAATTACTACTTTTTGGAGTTGAAGGTTTGTTGTTTGGAATTTTTGGTATTGGCAGCAAAATAACTCGTAATATCACTCCAAATTTTAGATCCAAGAATACTGAATACTTTAAACAAGATTTTAGTGCTACCTGATAAGTACTGCATAAAAATATTTTGACACTGCCTTATGGTATTCATTTATGGATTCAACATCGGTGAAATACATGTTCATAAAAAAAATTAGTTGGTTGCGAGAAACCCACTTCGGGATCATTTCAGGATGCCATGAATGTAAGTTCAAATTAAAAACAAGCCAACAGATAGTAGACATTTATGGTAATGTCTATGGTGAAAATAATATCCTTTTGATCAATGACGTGAGATTCTTGTCACACACTGTCAAAGAAGAAACTACTCTCAACATATTGGAGAGAAAAAAACATGTGTAGATCATAAAAAACATTTAAAAACATAATTCACGTTTTAATTATATACTTTGCTTCCAAATCCAACAATGTATTGTGCATTTTTATGGAATAAAGTAACTACCTTAAGATTCTTAAAGATTCGTAGTGCACAATCATTTTTTTTTATTCTTTTTGGGAAAGAAAAATATTTTTTTCTAACTTGGGTGAAGAGACAATCGTCGATCATGGACCAATAAAAGAATGATACACATAGGTTAAAATTTTATTTCACACATCAATGTTGGCTTCTTTGAAATAAAAAACAATTTTTTTCCCAGTTATGCATGGTTTAATCTTAAAGACATTTTGAAATTGATAGGAACCTTATTTGTAAGCAATAAATAATCCTAGCAACCGCTAGACTGTATAAAACAGAAACATGTTATGCTTATTGATTTGTTGATCCATAGAGGCTTACCTGAAATAATAAAATGAATTTTTACAAATATTCATATGTTAATCTTAATGACATTTTGAAAATGATAAAATCTCCCAAAGAAAAAATAAATCCTAACGCCACTAGCACTTATAGAACTGAAACATTTTCTATTTATTTTTTTACATATCATTATTTTAAATATTTTTATGTTTATTTTGTGTGGAAGATTGCATCATGATCATACAGGAAGATTGCATCGTGACCAAATGAACCATTTATCGATGATCCAGGAATGAAAATAAATTTCTCAAAAAATATTAGCAAGGTTTGGAATGACATTTTAAAACTATTAAAAATGTTATTCCAAAGTAACAAATAAAGCCTAGCGGATGCTAGCCAGTATAAAACAAAAATAGTGATGGCATCTGACATAGTGTGATGGGAGGTGGCTTAAATAGGAGGATAACAAAAACCTAGATTTCAATCAGACACCGCCGAATATCATTGGGCCAGATGAAAATGACGTGAAGAATATCATGGAATAAATGTTCAAGGAGCATGGCCAGAAGGTGGTTCAAACCACTACCATGTGCATCTGCAAAGTGGTCCAAAGTGCACCTAAACAAGTATGCTCTCTAGCACCATGAGGGGCATAAAGTTCGGCACTTCTACCAACGAAGAACCCTAAACAAACTTTACAAGCATCTCCTTAGAAGAAATCCTACTAGAGCACCCATGCCCACTAGGATCCAAGGTCGATGATTAAAAATCTAGTGGAGATGCTGTTGTCCGTCCTGGCTGGCTCCAAGGGTGGTGCGGTGATCATGGCTTTCATATATGATGGTAAGAAGGGCAATCACTAGACATCAAATTGGACTTACAAGGATCTCGCCCCCGCTTGTGCCATAGACACCTTAATAATGGATAAGGCTGCTGAGGGCCTCACCAGCAGGTGGAAGTAGTGCTAGCAATTGTAACTTCTTATGCTTCTACTCGGTGATCAACCTACGTACCTCCCAGTCTTAGGGGTGTCATGGACCACTCTGGTGACACCATGTGCCACAAAAAGGAAGAAAATTCCTATCAGGTTACCAATATTTTCAAGGACATGATGGATGTTGATCTACATGAGCTTTTCAAGCCATTTGGACACATCACGCGTGTCTATGTGGCCATGGATAAGAAGACAGGGGTTAGCAAGGGGTTTGGTTTTGTTAATTTTTTCAACATGGAGGATGCATAGAGAGATATCAATAAGCTTAATGGTTATGGTTATGATAATCTTATTCTTAGAGTTGAATGGGCCACTCCTATGGTATTTTTCTAGATGATTTTTATTCTACATTTTTTACCCCTTAAGACAATGCAAGATGTTGAAGTTTTGCACTGTTTGATGTCTTCCACCGACTTTAATGTAAATGATGATACTAAGGATTTGAGTTGGTTTCTTTGTTTCTTCTAAGAAACATGTTCTCCTAAGAGAGTGTCTTGTGTTACAGTGTTATTCTATGTTGAATTGCCCTACTGTCATACATTTGGCAGATCTATGGGGATTAATAAAAAAAACATTATTGATTATGTTTAAAAGGTATCCACTTTAACGAACACGTTTCTTTGACAAGAAGTTTATCTGTAGCATAAGTAATCTTACTTTTAGTTAAATTCACTTAAATCTAAATAAAATATGAAGATTTGAGGGTCTGTAACCCTATAACTTTTCTCAAGATTTGTGAGGAATACAGATCACTACAATTACCTTTTCTTAAGACCCTAGGGATGAAAGTGATTGAAAACCTTTATAAGAATTTTACGATGAGGGAAGTATTATTATAGGAGATTAATAGGATTTTACACATAATCACAATTTGGATTATGATTAAGGAGAATGAGACAAGCGTTACATATTGCAATCTTTACATGAATGGGTTATACATTTTAAAACATAATGTTAATGACATTTTAAAACTATTAAAATGTTATTCCAAAGCAACAAATAAAGCCTAGCAATGCCGCTAGCTAGTATAAAACAGAAACAAAAATGGCGTCTGACAAAGTGTGATGGGGGGAGCTTAAAGAGGAGGATAATGAAGACCTATATTTTCATCAACCACCACTAAATATCATTGGGCCAATTGAAAAATGGCATGAAGAATATCGTGGAATACAAGTTCATCGAGCATGACTAAAAGGTGGTTCACGCCACTACCACACATAATCCGAAAAGTGGCCAAAGCCCACCTTAACAAGCATGATATCTAGTAGCATCGTGAGTGGCAGAAGCTTAGTGCATTGTTGCCCACCAAGTGACCCTCAGTGAACTTTATAGGCATCTTCTTAGAAGAAATCCTTTGTGGAGCATCCCCACTTGCCGGGATCCAAGGGCAATGATTCAAAATCTAGTGGAGATGTGTTGTCCATCCTGGCTGGCTCCAAGGGTGGTGCGGTAGATTTAATTGATAACACCTTTCTATATAATGTGTGTGACTGTCTCTAGTAATGTGATTTTGTATAATGTGTGTTTATCAATCATGGGTAGCCTTTATTCATAATCTAGCCTTTGTTTTTGGTGTTCCTTAGACCCCCTTATAGTTGTTGCTTTTTTGTTTTGCTAGGCTTGGCCTAGTGTGCTTGTGGCTTTGGGCTTGCTCTCATACCACCCACTTATTTTTTTGAGATAATATTGTATCATACTTCATTTATTATAATATAAGATCCTTTTTGTCAAATAATCTAGCCAATGCATGGAAAAAAGTTGATGACGCCATCCATTTTTTATTTTGTTCGACCTTCCTCACACGATTCGAGGGACTATTTAATTTGGTTGTGATTTCACCTGTCCTCACTCATTTTCTCATGTTTATGTATGTTGTTTTCCCCTTCCCTCTCATGGCATCTACCTATGTTCCATTCATCCTCTTGCACAAGCAATAAACTGAAACAACTTTCATCTCTACTATTTCTGACAGTCGTCTTCGCAATGTCTTCCACATAGACTCCACAGATGTTATGACTGTGATTGTGAACTTCCTGGGTGTGGATTATCTCCTGAAGACTAGGAGAGCTCATGTAAACTCCGAGATCACAAGTGTCTTCATGTTCAATTACCTGGTGTTGTGTGCAGATAAAGCAGTGGTCATGGCGGTCGCATCCCATTTCATTTACCTAGAACATCATGTGGGTTTGGTTGAAGCTCTAGTAGAAGTATTCCTTCCTTATCTCTTTGCAAATTTGTATCCTTGTCTATCACATTTTTGGGTTGACATTAGGATTTTTGATGCCCTACTTGAAAATTTGGGTCATACTTCAATTTTTTGAATCTGTTCAAAGCATATATCGATCCGATGGGGCGTTTATCTCCAATGTGCCATCCCTAGACCTGGTCGCACTCACAAAACCTACCCCACCCCTTCTTGATCATGTGGTGTACTTGAAGTCTTTTGTTGGCACATCCTTTTCCTTTCTCAAGATTATTACAATGCTTGGCTAGGTGGAACCCTAGGGTTTCTCTATCATTCCTGCTCTTTTTCTTTGTATTCACGACTCTATGTTTTTTGCAGGCCTAATTATTCATGTTACATGTTGGCCTCGTTATCTTTCGTACTCATTTTTAGTTTTTGTATGTAGCCTTTCATCGATAAAAATGTGGGATACTTGTAGGGTGGGGACCCATCAACCCTCCAGTTCATAGCTCCGGTCAAAAGCGTTTAACTATATAAAAAATAAAATTATGTAATTTCTCCATAAATTTATTTAACAATTTTATGTATAATGTGCCTAACTATCTTAATAATGTTTATATGTATAATATGTGTGATTATCTTTAGGAAATTTATAATACAATAAAGGATTTAAACAATAATAGATATATTAATATATATAAAAAGTGTACATAACATTTTTATTTCTGGTGAATTCTTATTTGATTAATGTTAATTTACCACGATAAGCTACACTGGCATTACCTAGAAACCATTAAGTATTAACTCTCTTACTTTGATTTTTTAAGGTCATATTATCCTCTTGACTTCAAAATGTCCGCTGCAAAAAATTGTTCACATCGGTTTAAGGTATATAAAGAATTGAAAATTGTCAAAACTTCAACAATCAGTGTGTTTATAGATATCGTTAAAATCAATTAATTTGCAATGAATTATTATGTGAATTTAGGATTCCATCGTGACTAATAGTATTACAACGAAATTCAAATTCTTCTTAAAATGATTTACCATAATTCTACCTTTAGAAAAGGAGTTTTAATTTATTTCATATCTATATTTAATTATGAAAATATATCCTCCTGACAAGGGGAGTAGGAGAATTTTAATTGTCATTTAAAGTGTCAAGTGTGGGAGAAAATGTCTATAGTGATTTCATGTCCCTTCTTTCGAGGTACACAAGGATGGAGGAAGGTGATGCGGGGGCTTAATGATGAATTATGTTGCACATTTATAACTATTAAGGGGATGTCAATGTTCTTGTAATCCGGGTTTATTCCTCTATTGGAATCCAGGGTTTATTACTATTAAGGGGATGTTATGTTCTTGTAATATGAGCACCACCAGGGTTTATAACTATTAAGGGGAGTTTAATGTTCTTGTAATGCTAGCGTCATCGGGTTTATTCTTCTCTTTTAATTCTTACAATTGCAGTGGGTGCATTTGTTAAGGGATGTTAATGATCTTGTAATAAGAGTTTATTCCTCTCTTGGGGTTTATAAATCTATTAAGGGGATGTTAATGCACATTTACTCCTCTCTAGTAGGATTTATGTTGCTACTTGGTGTATTGGTATTGTAGTTGTGTGCATCGGGTATGTGTAGTATTGAATAGTGAGTTTTTCTTCATGATAGCCTAGCTGTTAATAGGAACATGGGGGAATATTTGGTTTGCACTGAGCCTTGGGATCTCAATGATGTTAAATACGAGGATATGGAGGTGTTCGACCGAATGGGATTGTCCCCTTTCTTAAAATATTTTTGAGGGTACAATGAGAAGCTTAGTAAGGATTTCATATCAGCATGACAGCTGACCAAGAAATGGATGGGGGAAAATGTGGTGTTACAGGGAGTAAAGATTGAATTATCAATCAACACGGTGGATTATTTATGGGACTTTCCAAAGGCACTTCTACAACACCTTCAAACTCTCATGACATGAAGTCATTTCTAATGAGGTACATAAAACTGTGAATTTTAAGGGACATAGAATTCCCTACCTCCCTCATTCAACTAAGTGGCCCTTATCTGAAGCTGAATGTAACCACTTTGAGGCCACTGAAAATGCTGACCATCACATGCTCAAGGACATGGGCATACTCTCAATGGTCAACCCTGGACCACTACAATGAAAAAGTAGTGGTCCCTGTTAGGTTGTTGTATTATGGTTTTTGAAAAGATATCTTGTTTTTATTGGTTAAGTTTACTTAATGGGGATAGTTTCTGTCAAAATCCCTTGAATTTATGTTGTCGAAAACTATATTTTTGTATGGATTCTATTGAATATCTGCTCTTTTTTGGTGAGCTTCATTATGTACGGGGTAGGGTCCCCTCAACCATCTTTTACCTAAAAAAAAAAAAATCTCAAGGTGGTCCCTGAGTGGAATGGTTCAGTCCAAAGAAAACTTTTTTTTGAAATTCAAGCGAGGCAGACTTAAAAGAAAGCATCTTTCCTTCTTTCTATGGAGTATTTTACTTATTCCACTTAACATAAAGATTTTATCTCACATTTAGTTCAATATTGCTTCAATGTAGACCAAACTTGCTTTGGCTCTAACATGCTATCTTATCAAATCATGTGAAAGCATGCAAGTACTATAAAGTTCAATTATTATTTGATTTTCTCTCTATGGTAAGTAGTGCAGGTTTTAGATATATGATTCTTGAAGGGTTGTGATGTGGAAGCTTAATATTTACCTAGAACTTCATGAGTTATAATATGGTTCCCCCAACACCTTAATGATGCTCATGATAAAAGAACTAGATTTTAAAATTAGTCGTACCAAAATATCGTTGTAGATACATAGATGCAACTATAAAGGACTTGAGTTGGTATCTTTAGTTTTTCTAAGAAACACCACTTCTCATAAGAGTCAACTTGGACTGAATATGCACAAAAAGATTGACTTGACCCTTGTAATGTCATACATTGTTGCTCTCAAACAAGATTATTATTGTTGATTACTATTCAACAAATATCCACTTTAACGAACATGTTTGTTTAATTTTATTTGTAATAGCAATTTACTATTTAAATCCACTTAAATGAGAGCTAAATAAAATATGAAGAGTTGACAGGACCCCCTCTAACCCTAAATTACTTAAGATTTGTGGCAGAGAGATAAGGGAGCCCTCTAAGTGGATGGTCCACTCAAAACCTAAAAAAAAATATTAAATTGAAGGAAGGCAAGACTTGAAAAGAAGTTTACTTGAGCATAAGTATTCTTTTATTTTTACTTAACATAGGGAAGTTTATCTGCAATAACCAGGATTTGATGTGTCTATAATGTAGACCAAACTCGATAAATTTAATCCAAACATGTGAGGATTTCAATTGCCTTGCCCTTTTCTTCATCTAGGGATGACATTGATGGTGTCGGATAGAGTGAGATGCTTGGGAGCTTGAATAGGAGGGGTGATCTGATATTTATTCTCCCACCGCCAAATATCATTGGGTAATGGACGAAGAAGATCGTTGAAGATATTTCTATGGAGCCTTTTACGGAGAATATGGTGGTTTGCACCACTACCATGTGCATTAGAAATATGGATTACATTTAATTATATTCTTATAGTTTGGATCGACATGCCCTCTGCTAGTTTCTTCATAATATCTTCAACTCATTTTCTAGTTATAGTGAGGTTCAATCACATCATATTAAATTAACCTAGAAGTGTCTCACATCTCTTGAAATTCATTAGCCTAGCGACCGTTAGCCTGTATAAAAATGATAAAAGATGTCTAAACGGGCGTCAAATTTAACACCACGTTGTGGCCTTTGTTTTAACCATCAAAGGACAAGAGAATATGTTCGTTATCACGTATAAATCAGAAACATGTTCTTTACATAATATATCATAAATAATGCCTAGCATCAGTTAGACTGTATAACATAACATAAATAACAGTAAATAAGGGTGGTCGCTAGTCCTTATAACATAACATAAATAATGGTTGGTGGCAGCTAGCCCTTATAACATGCATAAATAATGGTTGGCAACCACTATCCCTTATAAAATAGAAACATGTTTTGTACAAAACAAATCATAAATAATGTCTAGCGGATGCTATCCTATATAATGGATTCTATTATTTTATTTTCTAGATTCCAATATATGGGACTTTGGATTACATATAATTCCAATATAGGTGATTTTGGATTCCAATATATGTGATTTTGGAATCCAATATGTGTGATTTTGGAATCCAATATGTGCGATTTTGGAGTGTAGATAATTCCAATATTTGACATTTTTTAATCCAAAAATAGTAATATTGGATTCCAATATTGGCTATATTTTATAGCTACTTGGACTAGAATAAGTCCCAATTATGAAAACATTGCATTGTGATTCTCCTCAGGTGGAATTCCTATATTTGGTGAGATTATATCTCAACTATACAAGAAAAGATCAATGTGGTTAGTCAACATGAATTTTAATGGATAAATGATCTCAACACCATATCTTAGGTTGTTTCAGACATTCCTCCTACATAGGACTCAGAGATATAACAACTGTAATATACACATTTACAAATTTACACTTGTTAAAAGAATTTTTACATCACATATTCAAATATTCAAGACTACAACTTGAAGGGAAACTTATACTACTCCTACTACATGCCCAAATTCCTTTTAAAGGCTTATTCAAATTTTATTGTTCTTCAAATCTATCATGATGAAGCTCCTCCATCAGACTACCTAACTTAAAAAAATTCATGATCTCCTGCTCATTATTAGTTCTTTCTCTTTAGTTCACAATTCCTTCACCATTTCTTCATCTTCATTTGAATTATTGGATCCCATGGCCTTTGTAATTGCATTTCTATATTGTATTCCTTGTACCTCATCTTCTTTCTTCTCTTCTTCTTCTTGTATTTGTTCTTTCTTGTCTCCTTGTTAGCTATCCAGTCCCATATTTCTGCCTCATCATCAAATAAGTCTTCATTATCCTCATATTTTCTCTTATTCAAGAGTTATTCCATGGAGTCATGAACTTCATTCATCTTATCACTTTATATACCTACATACACAACACTATAAAAAATTAGATACAAAATTAAGAGAAAATGAAGTATGTTTCTTGATTTCAGGTTTTCATTCTTCCTTCTTCTCTTTTGTTTCTTCATTGACCAAGTTCAATCTGGTCCTTTCATCTCTGTTTTATGCTTGGATTGTCTCATTTACAATCTTTTTGATGAACCTTTCATTCAAATTTGTCACTATGAATACTAAATTTACTTCTCCTTTCATAATTCCCACTTCTTGAAACTCACATTCCTTATTCAATTCATAAAATTCCTCCATCTCTGGTTTAGGATAGTTATTATTTTCTCTATTATAGATTAAATGTTCTAATCCATTAATTTCATCTTGCAATTTTTCCATATTATCACAAAAAAAATAATTAGTTTTGTGCTCAAAATGCATCATTTCTTGAATAAGGTTTACATCATCAATGTTATCACCAAAATCAATACCAACAAAATCCAATCTCAAGCTTTCATTATTTACCTCTTCATTATGAACAAAATATAGTCAATCATCTTGAGGATTACTTTCATCATCATTCCATATCTCATCACTTCTTCACCTTTGAACTAGCTTGTACATCTAAGCAATGTTTCTATCATCCTCAACTCTCCCTATAATAAGAAATTATAAATATCTTCCTGATAATCATCAACTCTGGGCTTCCATTTAGACACTGTTGTCCTTCTTCCAAGAAGTCTAATTATGATTTTTCTTCTATCAATTCACTTTTTCTTCCATGAGAAGGTTATGCTATTGTAATATTATCCCACACTATCTTTTCTCTATATGATTCATTCATGCATTCACTACTTTCACTAGCCAAGCTTAAAATATCATCATTTGATGCATCTAAATTATTGAGTTTACCTTGGTTTCTTATTCAATTTACCTCATTTTAAATGAAATAAAATTTCTTCCAGCTACTCCTCATAACAATGTGGGTTCATTAGTATTTCCAGCTTCATGTACATCACCTTGGGATGTTGTCTTTTTGAGCTATTTGGGTACTATGTATCCATGTTCTTGAGCTAAATTTGTGAGCTCTTCCTTACACAACACCTTATTCCCCTGTACATATGCATTCTATATTTCAAGTGTATTAGAAACATTATATTTTAAAGAAAAATCAGTTTTGAAACTCCTCTTGTTGAGAACATTTTCCTTTATATTCTTCTTCTTTTCAAATTTATTATCATATGCATTACAACAACCCTTTACCGTTTTGTTTACCTACTCCATGTTTTCATTTAAGAAATCTGAGACATCTGATTCATCCTTTGTCATAGTCCTTTCATCTTCATACTTGAATTATTTCAAGTGATCTCCTTTTTTTTTTTCTATCATAGAATCTTTATTTGAACTATTCTCCATTGATTTCATATCCTTCTCCTTGGTAAGTTTTCCCTTTTTACCTAAAAAATCCGAATTAAACATAACATTAGTATCCAAAATGAACTTCACATCATTTTTAT
The DNA here is from genome assembly GCA_019776745.2 of Taxus chinensis. Lineage (NCBI taxonomy): Eukaryota > Viridiplantae > Streptophyta > Pinopsida > Cupressales > Taxaceae > Taxus > Taxus chinensis. Next base: position 26,699 of record JAHRHJ020002908.1, on the reverse strand, counting down.
TTCTTAGAACCTTATTCACTTCTATTTGTGGCTTTTTTCATTTTTATTAGACTGTTCATTATCACCTTTTAAGATGTCTTCAAATTCATACTCTATTTCATTTGCGCAAGAGTATGCACATGATTCACTTGTGAAGCTTAATTCTTCCTCTCCATCTATCATGTGTACCTATTTGTAGTCATCTTCTTCACATCCTTCATGATCTAGAATTTCATATTCTTCTATAGGGTCTTCATCATCCCTATACTCAATTTTTGTTTAAGATATTTTATCTTCTAGGAGTTCAATTTCATCCTTATATCAGCAATTTCTCTTGTCCTCTTAATTTTTTTTCTCCTTTCTTCTACTACTCTTATCTTTCTCATTTTGTTGCACAAAATTCAATACATGTGTCCATGGTATAGCTTCCATAGTTTTTTCTTCTTCTCTAAGTTTGTTTCACCTTATACTGTTGCTTACTTCTTCCTCTTTCTTCTCTCTTGTCTTACCCAATTTTTTAAACTCACTTATCTAAGATTTTTCATCCTCTTTCAATCTTGCAATCTTAGTTGCATCTATTCCAATATCCTTTGGTTTACTCTTCTTTTCTTCTAGGTATATTCTCTCTTCCTTCTCATTCACCTTCAACTTTGTATCAAATCAGGTCCTTCAACCAATAGCACAATAACATACAACCTCGAAACAAAGTAAACATCCTGCTAACTCATTTCAACATCCATATTAGTAATCAAATATAAAAATTGGTATCTTCTCTGCTCTTATACCACTGAATGATACCCCCTATCTCATCTTGTTTTGTAATGTATATATCATTCATTCCAAAAATAAATTCATCATTCTTTCAAAAATAGCAAGTGAAGTGATTTTTCATGAACTAAATTGGCTTAACAATGAAAATATATCAAATTTACTTTGTTTGGATTTTCAAATTCTAATTTTTCATATTCTCTTGGACTTGTAGTCAATGAAACATTTCATGTCTGGTATTAACTCAGACTACCCTTCATTGTTATACATTTAGTCATTTAATGAAAATAAGTAATTTCTAGGCTTTTGAGAGACTTACCTGGAAATTTTCAACCTTCACTTACCAGTACACCTCCTGAAATGTCTCTATAATTATGCAATGGTTTATCAAGTATTCAGATGACAATATTTTCACCTTTCTCTTTACGACTTACTTTCCTTGTATTTGGATCCTTTCTTAGTCCATAATATCAACATACATGCTTGATATTATATATATTCCTATGGTCCCTTGAATATTTAACCTTTCTATAAAATTATTAACTATGTTATTTTATTTGTATAAACTCATTTGCAACTCTCAAAACACTATCTTCTACCATGTTTGTAAAATTGTCCTTTCATACCCTTTAGATCATGTTCTTGGAATGAATGTGTGCTCTGAATGTCAATAGTTCCTAGAAAACTATTATAACATCATTATATCACCTTTAAATAGGTCAATATCCTCCCAAAGTTTCAAATCCTGACTAGGTCAAGATCTCTCTATACTTTCCTTTTGGGGTTTGATGCTTGAACCCTTGACTAGGCCTGTAATATGACACTGTTATGAAAAATAAAAATTCTATAAGGATTCAACAGGAAATAAATACCATTTTTAACTCCCATTAAGGTTTTTAAGATATTTACCAAGTTTCATTTTTTAAATCTCAAGCATTCTAACACTTCCTTTGTAAAAGATCTCTACAAATTAGCCCTTTCAAAGTGACTTCTAGCTTCCTCTAAGGACTGTCAAATTTATCAGATAATTTACCCACTGGAATGAAATAATTTCTTTTTAAATAATTATTTCATTCCCTCATTGTAATTAGTACAAAATTTCATAAGAGAAGGAGGTGATTTGAGGCCTCAAAAATCGTGCCCTAACATGTTTTCCACTGTTGTTCACAGTTCGGCCTGATGGACCAAGAATTATCTATATCTTTAATGTAAGATCATTTCCAAACTTAAGATATCACCAAATAGTTCCTCTTAATATCAAGAAATATTTAATTTTAGCATTGTAATAAGTGGATACCTCCAATTCATAAAACATAACCTATTTTGCACTTGGCTAGACTATATACTATGATTATACCTAGAATTTTGAACAAGATCTTATATATTTTGATATATTTTCTCCTAACTCCTAAAGTTTTTTCTAAAGGGATAATCATCCATCTTCATCATGTATAGATTAGCATTGAAAAATTTCAAACTCATTTATTATGATTTTCATCACTTAAGAGGTACTATAATACACTTGGGTAGGAGATCAAACCCCCAAACATAGATAGATCATTAGAATTTCTTAAGGGAAACATGATGTTACCTTATCCATGATTTAACTATCTCTCCTTTTATGGAAGATCCTTCAGGTGCATGAGTTTACAAACTTGTTATCAAGCCACTGAATCAATGCTTTTACATTCATTGTATTGTCCTCCATTTTGGAGTGCATTTCAACATGCAATAAACACAATCATTAAAAAACCATTGTTAAATCTTGGAATAATTGCTTGAAAACTATAAAATTTAAGACCTCAATATTATTTCATGAGAGTATCCTGTTCACAAAAATTTGAAATCATATACAATAACATGCATACTCATGAAATACAAGAAGTATAACAAGAATTCAAAACTAGAAACAATTTTTATTCATTTCTTCTTTATGAAAACATTAAATTATGATTCTCCTTTGATGGAACTCAACATTTTCCTGGCCATTGATCTCTTAATTTCCTTTACATGAATATGATAGTCCATGTCTAGGCCTAAATTCCTATATTTGGTGAGATGATATCTCAACTATACAAGCATAAATCAAGGTGGTTATTAGTGAACATGAATTTGAATGGCTAAATGATCTCAACACTATATATTAGGTTGTTTTATACATTCCTCCTATGTAGGACTTGGAGATATAACAACTCTAATATACCTATTTACACTTTTACACTTGTAAAAAGAGTTTTTACATAACATATTCAAATATTCAAGACTATATATTGAAGGGAAAGCTTATAATACTCCTATTACATTCTCAAATGCCTTTTAAAGGCTTATTAAATTTTTATATTTCTTCAGAGAAATCATGATGATTCTCCTACGTCATGACCAATACATATCTACGATGTGTCATTCATGTAACTCATATGATATCTAATATTATTCCTTTAACTACTTAGTGGGAATCAAACCTAAACACCCCTTTACTGCTTCCCCAATTATATGTACTCTCAAATCTATGTATACCACGTATGTTCATTCAAAATTTATCATCAATTTTATACCTAACCATGGGGTGGTAATAGTCACATAATATATAGTATACACCTCCAATCAAACCCTTTCCTAGTAAGGGAATGGCTCAAAATAGTAACCCAATCATATTGCCAAAACATAGAGCTCCTATAAAAGTAACCAATGATTATGACCTCTTCCATTACCTTGAGAACATACAAACCAAAATTTCTATCTTAGAATAGTTCAAACAATCTTATGAACTTAAGGATGTTCTACATCACAAAATAAGTTAAGTCATGTTTAACTAATAATGATAATCCTAAATATTTTGCATCCATTATTGAATTTTTAAAGATTAGAAGTCATAAAATGTTCTTTTAAAAAGAATAATTTCTTCCACAACACAGTAAAATCAATACTTTCCTTTATATATTAAATTCAACATCTTATAAACGACACTAAAAAGTGTAATTATCGACAATGGCTTATGATGGAATATTTTATTATCACATTTCCCCATTTTATGGGCTTGAAATTAAATAACCTTACCATCTACAACACAAAAATTAATGGTTTTGAAAATGTTTCCTAGAAATTAGTATGAAAAATCAACAATGCTAATCACCTATATGATATTTGTATTACATCGTATTACATCTGTACTCCCCAAAAATTACATCCATATCAATAACCTATAATGAGCTCATTAACAATAATAATTCCCCAAAAAATTGTACACTTGATCTAATTTCCAATTAAAATTACATTTTATAATTTTTGGCACATATGCAGATTTCTCATCCTTCTATCATGAGGAAACATTTCCCACTAAAATGAATTCCCATGCATATTTGGGAAAGTCCTTAGATATTTATTTGGACTCATAGGGAATATGGGAAATCTCTAATTCATTACACACTACACCATACATCAAGGAATAGTCCACATCAATAAATAAATGAACTATATAGTTTAACTTTAGTACCAAGGAAGACCCTAAGAATGTATTGTTCAGAACACTATTAAAAGATGATGAATATAAGTTGGACCTTGTAAACAAAAATTAATTTCAAAAAACAAATTCCTTGTATTATTTACAAATTTAGGCATTTACCTTAGGATCACAGTATATAATATAGTTCTCCATTTAAGTGCAAATCCATACAAGAAAAAATATGTAAGATACATCCTAAAGGTGACTTCAATTTTTAGCAAGATATTATAAATATACCAGATGTGTGGTTCATAAATCCTATTAATTATCCTAAACACGTATCTAATATCATCCCTATGGCTATGGCTATTGGTCATATTCGTGTGTGTGTGTGTGTGTGTGTGTGTTGGATTTCAAGACCCAAAAAAAGACATGTCCCATGGATGAGTTCCCATTTCCTTATATCGATGTTATTTTTTTATTCTACCACTATACATGAGATACCATCATTTATGGATTATGTTTTAAGATATAACTAAAAACATTAATCCAAAATACTAATTCATGAGGACCTTTACTACTCCATGGAGAAATTTTTATTATATAAGTATGCCCTTTGGCTTGAGAAAATGCGTGGTCCACATACCAGTGCCAAATGACATATATATTTCATGATAGCATTAAAAATCTCAACGAGGACTATTTTGATCACTTATTATAAAAATAATAAAGTGGAATGAGCATGAATTAGACCTACTCAATTTTTTTTTATAGTAACTAACACAAAAAACTATCTCAATTTGAAATTTTATCTTTGGTATAACACTGGAAAATAGTTAGGATTTAGAATTTAAAATAAATTAATTGAGATTGTCAAAAAAATATTCAATAAATAATTAAAATTCCACAAAAAAATAACTAAGACATGTACACAAGTTATAAGGAAATATTCAAGCCATATGAATTTTTTTTTGTCAACTTGCTAATAAGGCCCTTCCCTTCAAAAACTTATTAAAAACTACAATTCAATTCAAATACTAACTTATAAGAAGTATTTGAACATTTACAAGAAAATTTTACTACTTCACTACTCATAAAATCCCTTATCTTTGATAGACCATTACTACTATACATCTCGACAACTTAGTACACACTTCAAGATTTGACAGCATAAAATGGTGATAAAAATAAGGAGAGAGCTATACATTACATTGGATGCACTCTTTCAAAATATGAAAAAAGACTCCCATGGAGAATATGTTCATCTAAATCTTATTTTCCACTTAAATAAAAAAATTCCATATCAAGAAAAAGAATCCATAAGGTTGCTTATATTAAAAAAAATAACATATCTAGTTTCATTTACAAATCGGTCATATTACTCATGGATCTTGATCTTAACTTTTATCCACAAAAATCAATAAAATCAGAATTAATAAATTACCAATTAGTAGACTCATTCTCAACACCATAAATGACATAGTGATGCATTGTACAAAAAAATTATCATGTATACTACATCCCCATAATTTTGAATTGTGTATTTTCAAATATCCAAATGTACATCCAACATAGAAAAGAAGATCATATTAATTAAATATAAAGGTAATAGTATACGATTTTCCTATGGGTTTATCTTCCTATGTACTAATAATATTTCTAAATATGAAGCTCTAATTTTTTGATTTGATGTCCCTATGTCACATTACGTGTAAGATCTATGTCAATAAATGGCGATCCTGGTTTTTCTTTTATAAAATGAAACACATTTAGCAAACAAAGGACGATAAGATCATTCCATATAGGGATCTAGTGCAATGCTTAGTATCTCATCTCAGATATTTTTCCATTGATAATATCCCACAAAAGGATAATATTCAGATGAAAACTATGGATAGTGTCTCTTCCCTCATACTTTTTATATCTATGAATACTATGCTAGTTTTAAATTTAAAAAAATACAACTAGGTATAACCTTACTCAAAGTGGATAAAATCAAAGGTATGTACTATAGAAACAATTGAAAATCCACATGTGTGTTGTGATGAAAATAAATATAAATTATATCTGAAAATAAAAAACCCAATTGAATCATGTGGAAATAAAAATGAAGACTTTTAATAGAAGTAATCATATATGTTTTCATAGGGGATATACCATTGAAAATATCATTCAATGGGAACTTTTTACTATATGTTTTCTAGATAAAACCTAAGATAACATTAGAACAAGCATGTGATAGTGAATATGGATGAAAATTTATTGATAAGTCCATGTCATACATATTACTCATATGAGGGTATTATTGATGTACAATAAATCACGACTACTATGACCATGCGAAAATTTTCATGCAATTTCAATTGTATTGTAATTTGATACAAGCTCCATATCAATAATTTCAACATATTATATCACCATGGCTCTTACTAATGTGGATATTTGATTCAATATGCAACATTAATCTAGCATAAAATAAATTTCATAAATTTAGTATTATTCTACCAAAACATAAAAAAAGGTTTGAAGCAATACCTATAAAGTCTTCTAGTAAGGATTATATATGTTACTTTCTTGTTACATATTTCATATCTCAAGTTTAGATACTTTTTTCTATCATCACTAACAATGAGTCATCATTTAGAAAAAAAAATTATAAAATATTTTTTCATAAAATATTAAAATTTACATACGTGTTTTAATTACTAAATTATGTTTATTCTATTTAATACTACTTTCTAAATGTTAATTATATGATTAAAAAAGTCTAAACAAAGATAAAAAATATATATAGAAATTCTAAACCATATGTTAATGAAATATAAATAAACATAACTCTTGAAATATAGATGATGTAAAATATTTTTAGGGTTATAGAGGCAATATTCTTCATGAAGTATGGAAGTGTCATAGATACTGTAACCATAAAAATGATATGTACATAATTTATTCGTTGCTTCTACAATACAAAGTTCTGAAAAATTAGTGCATTTAGAATTGTGTAAAAATATATGGTTAAATATCAATGTATATGAACTTATGTGGCTAATATTTCCCTTTTATGTTTTGATCTAAAACTAAGTTTCTCCACCTATAGACAACCGAGTTATGTAATTTTTAATTTCAGAAAGGAAATCTAACTTATATCTCATACACATGACTTATTTGTAGAAACATAACTTTAGCACTTTATCATATTCTATCCTAAGTCTTGAAAACAATTCATATTTTGTTATTATTCTACTAAGACACCTACACAAATGCTCACATTACATATAGGAATATTACACTTCTTACCATGATTTTCTAGATTTCCACTTAGAATAATCTAACCTTCTCAATAGTACCATACATGTTGGACAAAACAACCATACACTTTTGTCCTTTATTATAAGGTTATATCCTCTATGTGGAAATGGTCAAATTTGTAATGTTTATACTTATTCCCTTATTGGATATTACTTAGATAAAATTATATACTGTTAATATTATCTAAAAAATTTAAACATAGACACTTACTCCATTGGAAATTAAAACTCTACTTCACAAATAAAATACACTAGTTTCTTTTCATCTCCAAATCTCAAGAAAAAGTTACCATAAATTTTTTTATTCCAATATTAGGCATTAATACAAGGCCCTACACAAGTTTGAAACACTTTAAATATATCCAAGATAATAAAATCCAAGTCAAGATAATCTCAATAGAAGTTAAATCTATCGATATTGATTCTCAAGACCGTAATTTATAATTACATTCATCTAGTTACATCAACATAATTGTACATATAGTAAGTGGATAACTATGTGGGTTTTTTACATGAATGGAGTAGTAGTAAATATACACATAATTGGCTCCAAAACAAAAGTTATTGACCCATTTTTATATGTCCTTTCAAGAGATCTAGGGTATGGATGAAACAAGTATGATTATCAGGGATTCTTCACATATTTTAATATCAGAATTACACATCTTCTAATATTATAAATGTACATCTTTACACATTATCCCATAGTAAAATTTGTAAAAATTAATCAAAGGGAAAAACCATGTAAACTCATATAGAAGCATCACATTCTAGTGCCCCTCAAGGTTTGGATAATCCATTTTAGAAATGAAGTGCTTCTAGACTTGCCAACCATTTTCACCCTATTCTAGATCAAGATAAGTTTGCAAAACATCAGATTATATAAGTGGATATCCTCTTTTATGATATCCTATAGTTAAATTGTGTTTAATTTATTAGATAATTATCATTAATTTAGTGTATGTATAGCTATGTGTGTGAATGCTTAAATTATTAATTTAAATATACACAATTTATAGATTTCTTTCCTATTTTAAATTTATATACCCCATAAAAACTATTTAGGGTTAACTAATTTGGGTAACCTATTAATTGATATTACTAAACCTTCCCCAACCATTAAGGTTGGTCATTTTTTGTTTCAATTTTTCCAATGTTTCCCAATTTATTATATGGATATAAAATCCACCAATCTCCAAGTCCCGCTTAGGTTCCTATTCCTATTATTGAAAATACTAAGGAATATATTTCTTAAAAAAATTATTGAGTGTAATATTTTATCTCTCCCTCCCCACTAGAGGTTAATAGAGTAAAACCTTAACCAACATAAATCAATCCTCGTACACATTATGACTATCACCAATGTATCAATAACTATACCAAATAATGCTTTAAGTCAAAACATATTATCCAAAACTTTATTGATAAATAAACTATGAAATATCAAGACACCTTACTTCTTCAAATCATAAGAATGTAGAACCATTGGTGTCTACTATTCCATCATATATTCATGCTTTAGTAGAGGTTGATGTTGGTTTTGAGGTAAAAATTGAATATAATATAAAAACATATTATCAACTTATATGTGTGTAATAATATTCAATATGAAATACATCTAGTCACTTCTTGCAACCAAAGCAATTGTATGAAACCTTTTTTTCCACGTTACCATTTATCTTCATATTGAATTATATACTAGCAGCACCCTTCTTCTTTCATGAACCCTCATTATGATTTTAGTATGACCATTAGTAGTGATACCTCTCAATGTGAGGTTATCTACAATAATCTCTACCATTCTCATGCTCCAAATGAATTTGATGAAGTTAATGAGTGTGAAATTTTCAAAATTTCCATATTCTTTATTCCAATAAATATGACTCTTTATTATACATAAGTAGAGATTAAATAATTATTACATCTAACTATACCCCACCTACATATCAATTAGAAATACCTTTCCAAAATATCAATCATACATATAATTTGCATACATCTACGCTTTTTATAGGGGATCCAAATCTTGATCAACATATTTCTTCTTCTAGATTAATTAAGCATTAATATTAGTATTTTTAAAAAATCATGCGCACACATGGAATTTTGTATACCATAATTTTCCACACATTCCCTATCAAAAAACATTCATGATTAAGAGGCTAAGTTTTTGTAGTTATAGAAGGTTGTGTCTAGAAACTCTCATGCCATATATTACCAACTTCACATAATTTTCCTATGAGTTTTTTTCACCTAAGATTACAATTTATGAAGGTAAAGTAGATCCTAAATAAAATCTTCATTCCTTCCATGTAGTATAAGTAGATTATGTCTATAATGATAAAATCCTTACTAAGTTGTTCCCATGGAGTATCAAGGATTATTAATGCGAAGTAACATCATCTCCATATTATAAATATGTCATGTTGTCATAAATTTTGGTTTGCACGTGTGGTTATAGGTCCTAGAGGTCATTATGGTTCCATTTGTGGTCTTAGTTATGCTTTTGACCTTCACAAATTTAAATGGAGCATCTTCCCTCCCTAATACCAAATTTGAATGTGAAGGCCATTTGTTTCTTTGTTTAGTTTTGTTAGTGTATTCTTGGAGCTTATAAACCTTGTAAAGGATGAAATGAGGTCAAATGTGGGTTTCTTATGCCCCCTCTTAGTTTAGAAGTCAAAATAAGTGGTTAAAATGGTTAATAATTAGCGTAGTAGTTAATCTTTCTAGTGATTGATCAAGTGCAATCATGTAACCAAGAGGTTTAAAGGTGTCTATTCAGTTGGGAATTAGCTAGAAAGTCTATAAATTGAAAAATTCAACTTATTTTTCCTCATTACATTAAAATGACAATCAATTGAAGGATTTTCAGGAAGATTTTTGTGGTGTAAAATTGGTTACAAATAGTTTTGAGCTTGTTTCAAATATGTATATTACATTTTATATTATCTTTGAATTCTATGCATGCATTATGGATTGATTTATGACTGATAAAGGATATATTCCTATGTATTTATGATTATTTGAGTGTATCATTTTTTTTCATAAGAGATAACTATGCTCTTGAGAAAGACTATATGATCTTGGAGTATCTTAGTTAAAGTTGTGTGCATGTGAATTTTGTTATGTTGAAGAGATTCTTATGCATGTTATTGAATAAGGAAAAAATGTGCATGTCATCTAAAGGAGGTAAAGTAGATTCAATAAATGAGGTAAGAGGTATTTGGTATTAATATTATGAGGTTTTTGAAGGTTGGTGTAATATTTCCTACGCCCCTCTGTACAAAAATATAAGTGTAATGAATGAACAAAGCAGTTTGATGCCCAAGAGATTGAGGATTTAATCAAGAGGAAGAAAATTAAGGTTGAGAAGAGGTTTGGAAAATATTTTTCTTAAATTTAAGCATGAATATATTGTCTTATATGTTTGTTTCAAAATTTCTTGAACTATTTAATGACCTTGAAAGAGAGTTCTTAAGCACAGTTAGACCATTCGAGGTAGTTCAAAAAAAGGAATAGTAAATTTAAATATTTCCTTCATAGTGAGAAGTTTTGTGTGGTAATCTAAATCTAGTAATTCCTTATGAGTCCTAATAGTATAGAAAAGGAATAATATTAGGTAACCTAACCTTGGAAAGCATTCGAGAACTTGATTTCAAGGGTAGAGTAGGAGATTTTGTGAGCAATTTTGAAGTGGAAATCATTCCTAAGATTTAGTGGTAGAGTAAATACGTGGGGGAAGCTTCAAAAAAAATATAAGGTATGAATTTAAAGCCTTGAATTGAAGTTTACAAAATGTTGTTACATTTTCTTTCCTACCATATTCATAGGAAACCTCATAGAGTTTGGCAAGGGTGTCCTAAATGAAGGAATTGGAAGGTGAAATCTGGAAAAAATGACCATGGAGCATTCCTTGTATGGATTATTAAAGTTTTAATGTCTAATACAAGATGAAATTAACCTAGCTCATGACATTTGGAAGGTTGTAGATGTAACACAATTTGAAAAACCTAATTGAAAACCCAAATTAGTGAAATTTGTAGGATTGTCATAAAGGAAGTGATCATGAAATATTACACACAACTAAAATACCCAAATGGGTAATTAAAATGTCTTTATCTTGTTGAATTAGTTAAGGTAACTTAAGTTACATCAATAAAACACATAGGACAAGGCTGATAAGGCCTAATCTCACTAAGAAGCAAAGTGGAGGATTGTGAAGGGAGATTAAGGAGTTAGCCTCAACAATTTTATGTGGAATTTGTTAAGCCCAAAGGGTATTTAGATGATTTTACATTTTTTATGGGTATGTTTGAATATCTCAACCCATGAATTGACCAAGGACCCTTGTTCTTGTGCACTAAAAGGTGTAGTTTAGTAAAGGTGAGTGAATTTCAGACTTTTGACTGATTTTGATCAATTTTATGATGGAGATAGCTTAGTTGTGGTTCAAAGGACAAGAGTAAATATTTGATAAGCACAAGGATAAAAATATAAAAGTGGACACTTTTTTAAGTTTCTTGTCTTAAAAGTAAAGTCATAGTGGAAGTCACATTAGATAATGTGGGCTAAAATAGGGAAGTGGATGCAATCCTTGTCTTGAGGGAATTAGAGAGATGATGAAAGGAAATTTGAACAAGAACTACTTACAAGGTACGTGTCCAAAGTTAAATATTTTTCTCGAAAAGATCCATGTTATTCCCTCTAGAGCATATTCCTTTAAAGATAGTAAAGGGTAGTTTTCGATTCAACAAAAATAGACTAGAGGATGTAGACTTAATTTGTTAAATTATTATATATGCCATAAGAAATAAATATGACAGTAAAGTACATAAATGAATCAAGATAAATAAGAAAAGGAAGTAAAACCCTAAATGCAATAGAGATTTTGGTTACTCAGTTCATTTTACAAATATCCTAATAGTGTGTGAAGATGGAAAACTTGTAGAAATAGAATACAAGGACCTCGAAATTTAACCCAACAAAGTTGGCAGAGAGTAGGATAAGAAAGGACAAGAGCACCTAGACTGGTACTGGGGTATCGAGGTACTTAGGATCTATTGCTAGGTGTTAGGGTCTGTGCAGGATCTCTGAAGATGAATTTTATAGGGTCATTGGATGATCCAAAACCCTCAATGTTTTCCTCAAGATGGTATTAATATGATCATTTATATCGTTGATAACTTGTAATAAAGATATCACCTGTAAAACCCTAATAATAACATCAAATCCTAAAAGAGAAAGATTTAAATAAGGGGTTGGACTTACCTCAATTGTGAAATAAGTAATCTTACGACTAAATGTTGTACTACATCTCATAATATTAATATATTACATCTCATAAGATTAATGTGTCATACTTTCTAGCGAGAAAAGTAGCTAGATGTAGAAAATATGTAATATATATGTGTATGGAATAAAATGATGTTCCTTCCTATGCATGTGATGTGGAAATCCATCCCTTTTCCCCTATAATGGTTGTGGATGAATGAAAATATGCTCCTATGTTCTTGCAAGATGCAACCTTAGGTGATAGTATAGATGCTTAGATCTTGGTCATTTAGTTTGGTCACATAACTTTAAATTTATATGCTTATCTTGCTCAAATTTCATAACTAATTACTACAAGGATGACCCCTAAGAGATAGGGATTCCCAAGAACTAGAAATGACACAAAAAGGAGTGAGAAAAGTACAAATAACTCTAGGGCACCCAAAGGGGATGACCGAAACCTGGCCTCTTTGCTGGGTATTGGTTTCTAGATTTAAAAAAGGTGAAGTATAAAGGGTTAGAATAGGAAGTGAGTTATGTACGGCCAATAGTATGCTAGAAAGGAAACTAAGAGGCCAATTATAATGATAAATTAGTAGTTTTCTCCTCTAAGAAGGATATGAATAGTAGTATGTGATTAGGACGTAGTAAGTTACCCAAAGTGTATGATTTAGTGTCTACAGTTTCAAGAATCGTAATAATGTTACACCTTTTCCAGTTAATGAGAATTTTTAATGATGTCGTGACCCTCATTTGAAGTATTTGAAAAAGGTTACTAGATTGCAAGGTGGGGTTTAAGAAGAAATGGAAAGTTATTAGATGCTCAAGGATTAGAAGTGATTTTCTTAAGGAATTTAGTGGTAGAGTTGAGGGTGTTTATCATTAATAGTTATTAGGGTGCATGATAATTGATTAAGACTCTCCAACATTTGGTATCAAAGTGGATGAAACATTATTGAAATTTAAATATTGTCATGGCTAACAATGACTTGTGATTTTGTGTGAAGGTTGAAAAGAAGATGAGTGAAGAGGATATCCCTTAGAAGCTCTTAGGAACCAATAAACAGGCATGTATATATGTGATTCCCAAGTGGATGAAGAAACCAATAGTAGAGAGAGATGAGATAAAACCAAGAAAGGTGAATGAGAGAAAAATATACAAGATTAACAATGATGATGGAAATAAGGAACACATGCAGAGATACATAGTTGAGGGATGTTAAGCCTTATGAATCAGCTATATAAGATGATTGGGATGAAGAAGAAGTAAAAATAGAGATGGTTAAGATATTGGTAAAGATACTAAGTAATAGTAAGAGAGAACAAGAAGAGAGAGAGAGGAAAAGAAATGAGGAAAATAAGAATTTAGTGAGAGAGAAATAGAGAGAGTTATGGATGTGAGAAGAGTTACAAGAGTTAAAAATAGATGTGGAACAATTGGTGGAAATCATGGAAAGAAAGAGATATGAAGAGAAACAAGTGGGAATAGTGGTTAATAAGAAATCTAAGTCACCCATAGTGGTACTTGTGAGGAAGAGACAAAGAGCATAACTTAGAGAGATAATGAGAAAGGAAGAGAAGAAGCTAAAATAATAAGATAAGATAATAATAAAATAAGAAGAATAAGTATAAAAAATGATAGTGTATGAATAAACTCATAATTTAGATGAAGATGACGTGATTGCAATATTTTTATATTGTCTTATAAAAGAAGAAGAAAGTGATGAAGTTGAGTAAAACAATGAAGATGAGGAAGAGATCATTGATGGAGCATATCATGAGGATATAAGGCCTCCTTATTTTTATTCTAGTATTTCCTTTGAGTGTGTAAATGCAGGTGATGAAAATGAAGCACTAGAAACAAAGACAATTTCCAAGAGAGAAGATGAAGATAATGAAAATAAAGGAAGAAATGAGGATGATGAAGACTTTATAGTTTATGAAAATATGTTTTGGAAACAAATCATGAAGGAACATTAGAATTCAAACCTGATTTAGGATGATGAGGACAATAAGAGAGTAGAGGAAGAACTAATGAAGATATCAAAAGATGAAAAGGACGAAAAAAATCAAGAAGAGTCTGGTGAATCAGATTTGAGAAAGATATGGAATATTGAAGATGAAGATGAACATAACTTCATATGGTACTCAGAGTTGAAGAAGAGAAGAATGAAGAAGAATAAGCTTATGAAGAAGCTATATTAGAATTATACATCATCTATGAAGACAAAGTGTAGAATGAGAACAAGGAAAAATGATATTATTGAATACATGAAGGATTAGAAAGATGGAGAGGGTGATCAGATTAAAGTCAAGATGTAGATACAAATAAATTGGAAGAAGAAGAAAACAAAGCTATGGATCTCAACCTTTCTTACCCCCTAGAGTATGATGCAGGAACATAATCTCCATATTCTAAATATGTCATTATGTCATCATTTTTGGTTTTCTATTTTGGTTACAGGTCCTAGAATTCATTAGGGGTATATTTGTGCTTTGGACCTTCAAAAATTTAAATGAAGCATTTTCTCTACAAAATACCAAATTTGAATGTGAAGGTCTTTTTTGTCCTAGTTTTGTTGTATTACTATATTTTTGGAGCTTTTAAACCTTGAAAAGGATGAAATGAGGCATTATATGAGTTTATAAGGCCACCTCTTGGTTTATAAGTCAAAATAAGTGGTTAAAAAGGTTAAGACTTAGGGTACTAGTTAATCTTTCTGATGATTGGTCAAGTAAAATCATGTAACCAAGAGGTTTAAAGTTTTTTATTTTGTTGGGAACTGATTGAGAGGATATAAATTGAAAAATATAATTAATTTTTCCTTGATCCATTACAATGAGAATCAATTGAAGGATTTTCAAGAAGAGTTTGGTGGAGAAAAATTGGTTGCAAAAAAATTTGAGCTTGTTTCCAATTTGTATATGACATTTGAGATGATCTTTGAATTTTATGCATGCATTATGGATTAATTCATGAATGGTAATGGATATATTAATATATATTTATGATTATTTAAGTGTCTCATTGTTTTCGTAAGAGAGAACTATGCTCTTGAGCAAGACTGTACCATCTTGGAATATTTTAATTGAAGTCTTGTTCATGTGAATTTTATTAATTTGAAGATTCTAGTGCATGTTATTGAATAAGGAAACCTTGTGCATGTCATCCAAATAAGGTAAAGGAGAGTCACTGAATGAGGTACAAGGTAGTTGGTATTTATCTTATGAGATTCTATTGGCTTGTGAAGGTTGGTATAATGATTCTTACGCGCTTTGTACGAAACTATAAGTGTAATGAATGAACAAGGTAGTTTAATTTCCAAGGGAGAGATGATTTAATCAAGATGAATAGAATCAATTTTGAGAAGAGGTTTGATACCTATTTTTGTTAAATTTAATCATGAATATATTGTCTTATACATGTGTGAAAGTTGCTTCAACTATTTGATGACCCTGAAACAAAGTTATTAAGCACAATTAGACTATTCAAGGTAGTTGGGACAAAGGAAGAGTAAAGTTCAATATTTCATGAATAGTGAGAAGGTTTGTGTGGTAATATAAACCTGGTAATCCGTCACAAGTACTGACAGTATAGAAAAGGAAAAATATTTGGTAACCTAACCTTGGAAAGCATTGGACAACCTGATTTGAGAGGCAAAGTAGGATGTTTTGTGACCAATTTCAAAGTAGAATTCATTCATCAGCTTTACTAGTAAAGTAAATATGTAGGGAAGATTAGTAAAGGAATATAGTATGAATTTAAACCCTTAAAACGAATTTTAGCACAAGTTATTGCATTTTTTCTTTCCATATTTATAAGAAACCCTCCTAGGGTTTGACTAGGGTTCAATGAGTGAGGGCCTAAATGAAGGAATTGGAAGGTGAAATTTGGAGAAAATGATCTTGGAGCATTCTTTGGAATAACATGTGCTAAAATTCATTTTAAGGGTTTAAATTAATACTATATTCCTTTACTAATCTTCACAACATATTTACTTTACTAGTAAAGCTTAGGAATGAATTCTACTTTAAAATTGGTCACAAAAAATCCTACTTTTCCTCTCAAATCAGGTTGTCCAATGATTTCCATGGTTAGGTTACCAAATATTTTTCCTTTTCTATACTGTCAGGACTCGTGACGAATTACCAGGTTTATATTACAACACAAACCTTCTCACTATTCATGAAATATTGAACTTTACTCTTCCTTTGTCCCAACTACCTTGAATGGTCTAATATAGGATAGAAATAAAATAACTCATTACAGTTGGAATATTGTAGAAGTTACACAATTCAGAGGCCTAATTGAAACCCTAAATTAGTGATGTTGGAAGGATTATCATAAAGCAGTTGGTCCTAAAATCTTACACACATATATAATCTCCAAATGGGTACTGAAAAATGTCTTTATATCATTGAATGAGTGAAGGTAATTGAAGTTACATCCAAAAAACACCTAGGATAACGTTGGTAAGGCCTTATCTAATTAAGAATAAAAATGGAGGATTGTGAAGGGAGATTGAGGAGTTAGCTTCTGAAATTTGGCATACACCTTTTTTATATTAAAGGGTATTTATAGGATTTTAAATTTTTTTGTCGGTAGTCTTTAATAACTCTAACCATGAATTGACCAAAGACCTTTATTTTAATGTTCTAAGAGAAGACATTTGGTGAAGGTGAGTGAATTTGATAATTTTGATGATTTTGATCAATTTGATGGTGGAGATAGCTTAGTCATGGTTCTAAGGACATGATTTAATGTTGTGTAAGAATAAATAAGGGTAAAAATATTTGACTAGACATGTTTTGAATTTTCTTGTCTTAAGAGTAAAGTGTTGGTAGAAGTCACATAGGACAGTGTGGGCTAAAACAGGCAAGTGGATGAAATCCTTGGCTTGATGGAAGCACTGAGATGATGAAAATAAATTTGAGGAAGACATACTTCTAGGTTAAGTGGCTATAGTTAAAATATTATTATTCAAAAGATTCCTATTATTCCTTCTAGAGCCTATTCCTTCAAAGCTAGTAAAGGGTAGTTTTAAGAAGCATAAGAATGTTATAACTTCTACTACTAATGAGATTTTTGAATCATGTCATAAACCTCATTTGAAGTATCTAAATTTTTTTTCCATATTGTAAGGTGTGCTTTAAGATGAAATACCAAGTTATTTTATGTTCAAGGTTGAGAAGTGAGTTTTTTGACGGATTTAGTGGTAGAATTAAGGGTGTTTATCATTAAGAATTATTTGGTTGCATAATAATTGATGAAGGCTCTACATCCTTTTCTATCAAAGTAGAGGATTCTTATTAAAATTTAAATATTGGTGTGGCTAACAGTGAATTGTGAGTTTGTGTTAAGGTTGACAAAAAGATGAGTGAAGAGGAGATCCATTGAAGCTCTTGGAACCTGTAAAAGGATTTGGATATGAGATGTGCAAGTGGATGAAGAAAATAGTAGTAGAGAGAGATGAGATAAAAATGCAAGTGAATGAGAGTACACAAGAACAATAACAACAGAAAATATTGGAAATGATGATGGACATGAAAAAGGGATACAGAGAGACATATTTGAGGGTTATTAATCATTATGAATCAGATCTAGAAGATGATTGGGGTGGAGAATAATAAACGAAAGAGATGGTTAAGGTATTGGTAAATATACTAAGTAATAGGAAGAGAGAACAAGAAGAGATAGAGAGAGGAAAATAATTGAGGAAGAGAAGAATTTAGAAAGAGAAAGAGAGAGTTATGGATGCAGGAGTTGAAAAGAGATGTGGAATAGTTGGTGGAAAATATGGAAAGCAAGAGAGAATAAGAGTAAGAAGTGGGAATAGTATTTAATAAGAAAGCTAAGTGACCCCTAGTTCTACTTGTGAGGAAGAGAAAAGGATAACAACCGACAGATTGATCCTCACTCCACATTCCAAATTTTGTGAGTATTGAGTACTAAGTTTTTTTTTCCCATATGAATGAAGGAGAGTGTTCTTTAAAATGTTTTTTTTCTAATAAGGTATTTTGTATCTAAATGTCACAAATAATCATAATGTGTATAACATTTTTAGTCATAAGTAAAAGAAATATAATAAAAAATAAACTAAGTGGTATCTAGATGTTGGTTAATATAATGTTGTTATTTTATAAAATGAAAATAAGTATTTATTTTTTATGCAGCCAAAAATAATCAGCATGCCATTACAGCTCTGAGATATGTTATTTGAATCCCTTCTCGGTGCACTCTCTAGTAACAATTTTTGCTAGAGATCTAATGAACAGTTCCCTTACTCTCACCCATATTTAACCTCCATGGTGTGTTTTCCCATCACAAGCTCCATCAACATAACCCCAAGTTGTACACATCACTTTTATCACTCACTTTATGCTAATATTGTTGTACTCCAAAAGTAATTTCCACACGTAAATTCATTGGAAAGAATGTGAATGGGGTGAACTTTAGAGTGATCGGCCTCATATTGTAATCACACTGTGAAACTCTGTATTATAAATTCAAAGCAATATATTTTACGCCCATAATCAAGCCGCAGCTCATCTGCATCTAACCAATTTTTGCCGTTGCCATTTCAGTATAATTGTCTTCTTTCTAAAAGAGGTCACAGAAGAAATAAATGAATTTTTCAAAATGGGAGAAATTGGCATAAGGTACCTTAGTGTGTTGTTGTAAATGTGGAGGGAGGGTACAAAAAATATCTATCTTTTCGTCCCCTATCATCTAAGTAGAAGCATCCTCTGTTGACTACCCTTCTTCATTAACTTTCTCTTTAGCTGCCATCTCAAATAAAAATTTGTCAAATTTGTGAAAATCCATGAACTTGAAGTTTTCCATTACGAAAGGGCTTTCATCCCCTGTCTTTAATTTTTCCATTGCCAAATCGTTCTCTACTAACATTCCCACTATGGAGCCTATTTTTCTGTTAAAACCCATAAGCTCTTTTATTGTGTTGTGGCTCTCTGAGTCATCATCATTCAATTTTGGAACGGCTTTGTGTAGTAATTATTTCTATTTCTCCACAAATCTAATCAAGTCATTTGGGAGGTAAGTATGTTGCATTTCAACACCTAACCCCACCATTGAGAGAAAATCCAATTGTTTCCATAAGAATATTTGCACAATTACCTTTGAATTCTTGCTTTGGCTTTTGATTTTCAAGACTAACAATAATATGATTATACAAATAATAGTATGTCTCCAAAGGAAAAGTTGAGTTAGGGTAAGTTGAACTCCTCAATTGACTGGAACTTGTGGAAAAGGTAGGTGCACATCGCAAGGGATAATAATATAATATTTTTTTTTAATATTTTTCTTAAGGAAAATGTTTTGGAAATGTGAATCCATCTGAATTAGATATATGTTCCTCTACGCGTCCCTCCTAGGCCACCACGTGGCTTTGTTGGTCCCCCTCACAGCTAACATCTTCACCTGGCTACGGGCCATAAGCGTGTAGTTTATTATTATTATTTTGGTTCCTTTTTTATCACACATCCTTTGTATAGGGAATGGCATAAACTTTTATAATCTCTACGTAGCTACATATTAGCATTGGGCTACGTAGAGATTATAAAATTAAGATGGACACCGCCACAACCGAAGTGTCCATCTTAGCATTGGGCTCGGTGGATATTGAGATTGGTTTGTAACTCCCCATTTCGTTTCCTTGTATATAAATTTTTTTATTTTTTTTTCACGACATTGATTTTCAATTTTTTTATCTAACATTAAAATTGAAAATGTATTTTCTTATGAATAAGAATTTTTTTATGTTTCTTTTACAAAATAAAGAAGTAATACTCTTTTTTGATGACGATCAAGTGAGTAATACTTTTCTTACAGAACAAAAAAAATCACTTACATTTTAATGAAATATACCTTACAGTCAGATTAATGTGTTTTTTTATAATATTTGTTTGACATGTCAAAATTTTGATGTGAATAAGGTAAATTCATTGAAATACAACCGACATATGCACTCGAACAACACGGGATTTTTTATAAACTATTTTTGTAATTTTTTCTCCTACGTAAAACCCAACTTTTAATCAAAAAAATTATCATACAATTTGTTGTAATAATCATGTCTTTTGATCACAAAGAGTTGATTTTTTGTTAATTTCAAAAGAGGAGTAAGTTATATAGTATTCTTGGCATCAAGGGGTGCTACCCCTCAACCCCGCAGGTAGCTTCCACCCCCAGACCCCCACTTCGTGATCCTATGTTCATTACCTACTGTGAAAAAAACCTCACCTTTATGTATGCAGTGATTATTTTTGTATGATTTGATTATCTTTTCAAATATGTTATCTATCAGTCTTATCACATTTTTTAAAAGGCTTAAAATAGATAATGAGATATATATGTTGGTGATAAAACATTTCTAAAAATTCTAAATGTGATTACTAAAAATATTATTATATGCATATCGAATGGCACTTGGGGATGCCTTTTTGTTTGTATTAGAGACATCCAATACTAATTGCATCTAATATATATTTTACAAGATTAATAAGTTGAAATTGTTTCAACATATTTGTAATATAACATGGTTAGTTGTTAAGAATATTATTATGTAGGTTGTTATAGAACTAGTGTTTAACTTTTATAGATGGTTAAAAGTAAAATCGATAAATATTTATATGCTTATTATGATGTCTATATGGATATTGTGACTCTAACCATGTTTTTTTTTAATATTGGTAAATAGTTTTTTGAAAGGGACTATACCCTTGTGTACAAAAGAAGGCCTAAAAGCCGGAATAAGAGAGAGGAGCAGAGAAGCTGTAGGCAAAGCACAAAAGTTACAGCAAAGAACAACGAAGCCCAGAACAGCTACACAAACGAGACTTAACAGCAAAACAACGGCAAAAAAACAGCAAGCCTACAGCCAAGAAGCAGTAATAAAAACAATAAGGACCAGCAAAAGTAGTCGGGACTACTTCTTGGCCGCCGTTGATCAATACTCATCTTTACTCTTTTCCAAGCATGATACATGCCCAGCGTGGTCATATGAGCAGCATCCGTCTTATCGAGCTCCTCTCTGGTTCTTTTGCTCTCTTTCTCATTGCCCCAAAGTGTAGCCGGGACACCGCTAAGATGTGAAACACTTCTTGCATGACCTTCGATGAACTCCTCGATGGCCCTGAAGGCTGCAATATTATACTCATGCCTAGTCTTCATCTTCCCTAGGCGGGAGTCTAAGGAGGTCAGTTTTTTGTATATGTCATCAATCTGGCTGTTGCCAATGCTCCCTTCCCCCTCAATGCTTTGTTTGCCTTTTTGCTTAGCAAGGTTTTTAACCTCATCCTTCAGCAATTTAAGCTCAGCCTCTAAGGCCTCCAATCTCCTAGAAGGGTTATCCGTTGGTGCCGCCTGGGGACTGGCACTACTAATGTTCAGCAGATCACGAGCAATGTCCTCCAAAGGTTCAACCCCCTCAGCAGTAGACTCAAGGTTGAGTCTCCTAGAAGCCCTGGTGACACGTTTAGAGGTAGAGACAGGGTGGGTGGCAGGGGTAGCAACAGGAGGAAAAGAAGGAGAAGCATGAGCAGCCGGCATGGGGGTAACAGCACCGAAGGCGGGGGCAGCAGCAGGGGCAGCAGGGGAGACAGGACTGGCAGCAGCGGAACCCAACAAAGCCGGGCCGGGAGAGGAAGGGAGACCGGGGAATTTAATAAGGCAGTGCTTGTGAATAAGCAAAATAAGCCCTTGGTGTAAGGGAACCGCCCGGGTATGCTTCTGGAACTCCAAAATGGAGCGTTCAAGAGAATTTAACAGATAGTGAGGGAAGCAAACCAACCTACTCCTACGAAAGTGAGATTCAAAAAGACAAGGTGCTTGGCAGGGACAGTAACAAACCTGCCTTCCAAGGATATGAAGCGAATCATCATGCGGGTGACTTCATCATACGGGGATGGAATTGAGTTAACAAGCAGACCCGCGGTGTTGAATATAAGCTTCTCCTCCTCCTCCACAAATCTTCTCTCTTCAACCTCTTTGATAACCCTCTTGTTGAAGAAGCAGTATCCTTCCAAGCTGAGGCCAGTCGCTTCGGCTATGAGTTCCTCATTAATAAGAATTTTTTGCCCTCCATAGTCGACCGTCCTCTCATTCCACTCCTTGGCAAAGTGAACAGAGATGCTTTGATCATGTCCTTGCACTCTTTCCACAAAGTTGGTGAATCCGCCGATGCTAAGAATGTTCCAGAGCTCAGTGTTTTCTTTCCAGTCAGGGTCCGTGCACGGCTCAATCTGGCAGGGAGGCCCTCCCATCTTCACAATGATGTGCTGGTTACAACAATTTTCAGAATACCTTTGGGCGTTGAGAGTGGTTCGTTTCTCACTGTTGCGGGTCGCATAAAAAATAGGAACTGTAGCCGTTGGTCCTCCCACGAACGGCTGTATGATTGCCGATCTGAGCCTGCGTGGAGTCGCGCGTGAAAACCCTTTCCCTGTCAGCTTTCACCTTGTAGTTATCTTCGGTTTTCGCGGAGCTTGGCATCCGAATATCAACAGCTATTGTACCTCCCGCGTGCACTGTTTTTAAATTTAGACAACTCCACTTGAAGTTCCTAAACAAAATCTTGCTATCATTTGAAGTAGATATCATTTGCCACGCCAAATAAATTAAAACAACACATGTGGAAGAATTTATGGATTTCCTCCAAAGATTAAGGCATGTCTCTAGAGATTGTTTGCATGTGAAGGTCCGCATGTATGCTGTTGTGAAGCTGATTAGGGATACTATCATTATCCCAAATAGTGAAATTTATATTAATGCCATAATTGGCCAATGCATCGGCCAGTTTGTTTCCCTCCCTGTAAGAATGTATGATTCTAATGCTGTTGAAGGTATGACTGATGCTTATGGATTCAGAGATAAAATCTTTGATATTCCAGCTAGGAGAAGAGGACTGATTAAGCAGAGTAATAATACTAAGGGAGTCCTTAACAATGGGTTGGATATTTTGGGCCGAGCAACTCTCAAACCCCAGCGAACAGATAAAGCTTATGCAAAATTGATGGTTTGGATTCCAATTTTTCCAGCATATGCAACAATCAAATACCTTTATGGTCGTACTTGTCCTCCTCCAGCAGTGTTCCAGGGTTCCCCTTAGAGGCACCATCAAAAGTTCAGTGAACCAATTGGTTCAGGGGATGCCTTGACCAAAGATCTATCCACACTATTCCCGGGGTTGCGCCAATATCGATCTGCCAATTTGATAGATGTGCTTTTCCTGTTCCGGGGTAACAATGTTCTAGGAGGTTTAAGATCTGGCCATGTCCTCTTTGATGCATGGGAGATTGCCAGTAGTGAGTTTAAAAATTTTGCTTCTATTGGCTAAAAACTCTATTATTGTCCTTCCCGATCCCTTCCAAATTACCTGCGGATGGCTAATTTCAAGATTTTTCGATAAGCCAAATTGTCTGAATGGTGGGTTCCATTGGGCACAGTGAGTAGTTAAGATCCTCCGGCATCACCAGAGAGCATTAAATTTGGAAAGGACAAAGTTCAAACTCTCAAGGCCTAATCACAGGTGATACAGTGTCTATGTCTTCATAGGTATTCCTACAAAGGTGCGCACCAATTGGGAATGATAAAAATTTTCTCAATCCAATTGTCAGTGTGAGAATTTTGACTTCTGAGGGCCAGCCAAGAAAAAATTGTATTTGGGGGTTTTCACTCAGGCATCCAGCTCAACGTTCCAGTTAAAGTCTGCTGGTTACTGTTGGAAAGGACTGGTTAACAGATTTGACTGAGTATTCCTCGTGTGAATTGCTACCGCTCAGTCAATCCTTGGATCCAGCTGCCCCAAAGGAAGAGATCCACAAGCGTCTCGGAGGGAGGAAACTAGTCTGTTTCAGTTCAATACTCTCCATAGTAAGTTTTTCCCATTCTTGTTGGTGCCCCTTTCCAGCACGGTAGTCCTTGACGTTAGGTTACCATATTTTCTTATAACGATGGTCTTAGCAGTCCCAAATCTCTCCAAGAGATTCTCGTGGAACAGTTACCTCCCAGACTTAATGTCGTGCCATCCCACTGTCCATTTGCTTCCCTTTGAATGAGTTTCTACTATTAAACCAGATTATTCCAAAAAAAATGGAACCAGAGATAGAGCTATACCTCTGCGTACCACCCGGGTCATCCATCTGGGTTTTTCTTCAATATACAACGGTCATTCTCCGTCTACATTGTCCAGATAGAGCTTCTACATGGTCCAGCGAGTAATGATAAGGAAAAGCACATGTGAATTTCTTTTTGATGTAGTAGATAAGATCATAAATAATGAAGTAGAAGATGTGTTGTAACAAAAATGAAAGAAAGAAAAATATTATCAAGATGGAAATGAATCCCTACAGAAGATTAAAGGAGAAACAGTAAGAAACAAGGAGAAGAAAGTTGGGTGTGTGGCAGGATTTTCTGATTTCACCGGGGACAAGGACATACCTACTCCATCTTAGAAGACTGTCCAACAGCCTGCAAATATTACCTATGGTCAAACTCTTGGCTATGTCTCTGATAAGAGGTGGGAAGCGTCGAAGTGTACTCAAATGCTTCGACGAGGAAGGAGGTTGAAGGTCCATGTTTTGGAGGTAGGGCAAGTCCCCTACGCATCCACAAGCTGAGGTATTAATGTAATGGTATTCAATTCATGATGTCTTAGTTGAATGGCGGTGCGTAGTTAAATGTAATGACTGATTCTGGTAATGAATATGTTTTGGTTTAAAAATTGAATCCGCCCCTCAACACTTATGTTAAGAAGGTCATTAAATAAGTGAACAACTAAATAACCAGAATGTTTCGTTTTTAAATGTTCAATATCTATTATGGGTTGTGTAGTGTGGTATACGTTCCAGGTGATGAAAAAATGGTACTGTTGTGTACCCAATTTTGTTGGAAGACCATTGCAAGGAGAGTCAGTAACAATACTGGAATGAAGGTTTTCAATGACACTTGGAAGGTGGTAGAGAGAGGGTGAAGATACACATGAGGCCCTTTGCATCATAAGGTCGAATTGGTGGATTCAAGTGATGAAAACTGAATGATTGGACATCCTCGTGATTACTCTAGTAACTAGTGAAGTGGACACACAAGATGAAGAAAGATGTTGATGTTCTTTGTCACAGGATTCCTTACCATTCGCAATTGCACTCTCGACTAATAAACATGAACCGCATACAATTATCTAAGATGAATTAATATCGGCTCAACCAATAAGCATATTTGTGATGTCTGTGATAGGAGTGAGAAGGAATGCTACCCACATTTCCCAGCTCTTTTCGAAGGTATCATCACCTCTTCAATTTTGATATACAAGGAACTTCCGTCAAGTAAGTTGGGTGAACTTCTTAGAGATAAGATGGCTAAGCCTGGATAGTCTATAAATAAAGATAGAGCACCCCGCCTCCGTTAGTGCACTAGACGGGAATGTAGTGAGATAAATATTGTATGAGTAAGTGTGTAAGAAGCTGATCATTTTGAAGGTGTGTTAAGTAATCCTCATTAGAGGTGTATTGTGAAGCTTTCCCTTACCCATATTTATTGTTGGAAGCAAGTAGAATTGGTCACAACTTTATAGTACCTACGTTCATTGGTGAGATTGTAACAATTTCATGTTGAACTTAATAATTTAGCACTAATATTTCAGAGTATCATCATGCCTTCTTAATCGCTATTCTATGGTTTCTTGTGTTATGTTTTGTTGTTGTGTTTCTGAGATACACCACCAATACAAAAAGGTTGTGGCATTGAGTAATAATCATAGCTGAGAGTTCCCTAGTGAAGAATTTATCATAAGTGTCGGGATTGGTGATACAGGCCTCACATGGTGTTTGTGCATTTTATTTTTAGTTGTGTGTTTACTTACTTTTTGCAATAAGAACACAATGATCATAAACTAGTTAACATATCTGTAATA